>CAUYRT010070387.1:0-23572 GCA_963574885.1 Lepilemur ruficaudatus | reverse complement strand
ATGGAATATTACTCAATTATAAGAAACGACAGTGAGCTAGCACCGCTTATTTTCTCCTGGATTGAGCTTAAGCCCATTATCCGAAGCGAGGTGACACAAGATGGGAAGAATGGGCTCCACATGTACTTGCCATCAAATTGGCACTAACTGATCAACACTAAGGTGCTCACAGAGTAGTAATAATCTCTAGGGATTAGGGGTTAGGGGTGGGTAAACTCACAACTAATGGATGCAGTGAGTGTTGTAGGGGGGAAAAGGCACACCCCAAATCATGGTTTGGGTGTGGCAAAGTCGTAACACGTAACCAAAATGTTTGTACCCCCATAATATCCTGAAATAAATCAAAATAAATAAATAAATAAATAAATAAAATGTTCCCCTTATGCCACTTTGGTGGAGCCCTGAAAAACTTGCAGTCTGGAGCTGCCCAATTCAATCATCGCTGTTTGCTAACAAAAAAAACCCCACCTCTTTAAAATCTTAATGTGTCTACAGTTATCTTTTAATGGAGGAAATACGTAACCTTACACACAAACGTTAGTGGGGAAATGGGAAACATTTAGATTAGGTAAATTAATCTCTTAACTCAGAAAACAACACCATAGCAACTCCAAATAAAGTATAGGGAAAAAAATATAAAGATAATAGTTGAAACTAAAGAAACAGAAAATGATGAAATATGAGCAACATTGTTAGCAACTCAGTCATTGCAGTTTCTCAGGCCAAACTTCTAGAGACATCTTTGAGTCTTCCCTTTCTCTCACATCCCACATATAAATGGCAAGTGAGTCCTGTTGGCTTGACCATCAGAATAAAGTATTCAGAATCCAACCCTTCTCACCACCCACCCTGTTACCACGTTGGTCCAAGCTGCCATCATCTCCCAAAATTACTGCCCTAGCCCGTAACTGCTTTTTGGGTCCTCACTCTTGGTCCCTTCAGTCTATCTGCAACACAGTAACCAGGTTTATCTTTTTTAAAAGTAAGTCATGTCACATCTCTGTGCAAAAGTCTCCAAGGCTTTTCATTCAGATTAAAATCTGAAGGCCTAACAATGACTACAAGGCCTTCTGTGATCTGATCGGCCTGCTCTGAGAGCCCTTTGTCTTATCCTACAATCAATTGCTCACTCTGTTCCAGCCAGGAGTCTTCCTTGCTCTCCCGCCTCCTGGTCAGGTTCCTAGGAAGGTCTTTACACCGACTGTGCCTTCTGCCTGGAATGTGTTTCGTTTAGGTACCAACATGGCTCATTCCCTTCTCCCGTCAAGTCTTTGCTTGTTATATGCCACCTTTGCTGCTTGAACCATCCTATTTCAATTGTAACCTGCTTACACTCCTCACTTCATTCCTCTCAATCTTCCTGACGCTGATCAACTTATTTGTTCAGCAATCAGCTCCTTCTAATCTACTATGGAATTTACTAATTGATTACACTCATTGTTTATTGACTGTCTCCCCCATTAGAATGTACTTTCCAACAACGCAGGGATTTTTATCCATTTTGTTCAGTCTACTGCCTAGAACAGTACCTTCCAACATAATAAATCCCAAAAGCTGGTCTGTTGAAAAGAATAATGAACTAGATGTGCTTTTGATGAGACAGAGTAAGGAAAAAAGAGAGAAGTCACAAGTAAACACTATCAAGAGTAAAAAGGGGATATAAATATAGGCACAGTAGATTTTTTAAACCATAAAAGAATATATTTATACCCACCCAAAAGCTGAAAATGTGAATATTTTTCTAGAAAATGGATAATTTCCTAGAAAAATAGAACTTACCAAAACTTAAGAAAGAAAAAACAGGTAATCAAACATAAAACTATAGCATAAAGAAATTGAAACAGTAGTTTTAAATCTATCTGTCAAAAAGCTCTAACAGGCAAGACAGTTTTCCAGGGAGTTCTACCAATCCTGAAGTCCCTATTGTACATATATTGTTCCAGGCAATACAAATAGGAGAGAGACAGATTCCCAACTATGAGAATAACCAAAATATCGAAATTGGACAAGGACAGAAGGAGAAAGAAAATCTAAAGGCCACTATCACTTCTAAACATAGACACAAAAAATCCTAGATTAAAGTTCAGCAAATCTAAATTCATCAAGGATAACAAGAACAAAAAGTACATCATGGGCCAGGTACAATGGCTCAGGCCTGTAATCTTATCACTCTGGGAGGCCGACACACGAGGATCGCTTGAGGTCAGGAGTTGAGACCAGCCTGAGCAAGCGTGAGACCTGTCTCTATAAAAAATAGAAAAAAATTAGCCAGGTGTGGTGGCATGCACCAATAGTACCAGCTACTCAGGAGGCTGAGGTAGGAGGATCACTTGAGCCCGGAGTCTGAGGTTGCTGTGAGCTATGATGACGCCACTGCACTCTAGCCAGGGCAACAGAATGACACACTACCTCAAAAAAAAAAAAAAAAGAAAAAGAGAAGAAAAGGACTTCATGGACCAGCAAGATCAAATCCAAAGAATCAAAGGATGTTCTAATATTAGAAAATGTATTAATATAATTCATATATCCACAACCTAAGAAGAAAACCAAATGATCACCTCAACAGATGCACAAAAAAGAATACTTGACAAAATTCAACATCCAACACTACTTAACATAGGAAAGGATAGCTACCAAACACCTACGGATCGGCCTTATTGGTGAAACATTAGAAGCATTCCACTTAGAACTGGGAACAAACACCAATGTCTGCTATCACTGCTTCTATTAAATATCGTACTGGTTGTCCTAGCCCAAGCTAGTAAAACAAGATAATATAATGAGATAAAGTTTATAAAGTTTAGAGAGGGAGAGAAAAAAGTTGCCAATATTTGAAGACGATAAAACTGTCAATCACTCCAGAGCATGGAGTACGGCAGAGTGAATCACATTCAGATACTGTCTCTCCCCAACCACCACTCCAACCAAAGAGCAATGACAGGTGAGTATCAGAAGCGAGAGATGAAAAGACATTGATGATCTCAGATATAAAAATACTATCTTCGCGAAAAAGAAAGAGAACAGAAATGCAACATGGTCCTGGGTGACAGGTCTGGAAGAAGGCAGTGGTTATAAGAATTCAGCTCTGTTAAGGTCAGATGTGAGGACCAGCACCAGGCTCACCTTGTAGCCAGTGATGGAGAGGAGCTTTTCAATTCATGAAAGGAAGGGCAAAAACAAAAACAAAACAAACAGAACACAGCTATTGACTTGCTGCCTGGAGCTATAGCTTTATTTAGGGAGGTAGGATAGAAAGACCAGGCCTGGCTAACAGAAGCCCAGACAGGAGCTGTCTGGCTCCCTGGCTGGAGGAGAGACTATGAAGATGGAGAGGTGGGAGCTGGCTAGGGGAGCTAAGAGGTTGGGGGTTGGTGGGAGGTGGGCGGAGGAGAGAGGCCACAACAGAACTTTTCATTGAAAAGCTCAAATGAAAACGTTAAAATGAAACTAATCTAGTGTGTTAGATGTCAAGATAGCAGTTATCTTTGGAGTGGTAGTGACTAAGAGGGGGCATAGAGGATGAGTTTTAGGATCCTGGTAAGGTTTCATTTCTTGGTCTGAATGATGGTACACAGGTGAATTCACTCTAAAAATTTATTAATCTATGTAGCAAGAATTTGTGAACTTTTCTGTATACGTGTTGTACTTAACAAAAAGTTTACTTAGAGGCTGGGTGTGGTGGCTCATACCTGTAATCCTAGCACTCTGGGAGGCCAAGACGGGAGGATTGCTTCACGTCAGGAGTTTGAGACCAGCCTGAGCAAGAGTAAGAGCAAGACCCCATCTCTACCAAAAATAGAAAAAATTAGCCAGGCGTGGTGGTGCATGCCTGTAGTCCCAGCTACTCAGGAGGCCAAGGCAGGAGGATGGCTTGAGCCCAGGAGTTTGAGGTTGCAGGGAGCTGTGATGACACCACTGCACTCTACGCAGGGCAACAGAGTGAGACTCTGTCTTAAAAAAAAAAAAAATTAATTAAAAATAAATAAATAAAAGTTTGTTTAGTACCAGTCTGTGGCCTGTTAGGAACCGGGCTGCACAGCAGGAGGTGAGCAGCAGACAAGCCAGCTTCATTTGCGTTTACAGCCTCTCCCCATCGCTGGCATCGCTGCCGGAGCTCCGCCTCCTGTCAGATCAGCTGTGGCACTAGATGCTCATAGGAGCGCAAACCCTACTGTAAACTGCACATTCGAGAGATCTAGGTTGCAGCTACTTAGGAGAATCTGATGCCTGATGATCTGAGGTGGAACTGAGGCAGAGATGCAGGTGCTGGGGAGGAGCTGCAAATATAGATGATCGTTAGCAGAGAGGTTTGCACAGAGACCATAATAAATCAATTGTTTGCACACTCATATCAAAATCCTATCGGTGAGTGGGAAGTAATAACAATGTAATAATAATAGAAATGAAGTGTACAGTAAATGTAATGCACTTGAATCATCCCGAAACCATCCCCCTACCACCCCACCCTCCGTGGAAAAATTGTCTTCTATGAAACCAGTCCCTGGTGCCAAAAAGGTTAGGGACCAGTGCTCTAAAGGAAGAGGATGGGAGAAAAAGCAGTATCTTGAAAAGTTGATTGCTAAGAATTTTCTGTAACTTAAAAAACGCATGAGTGCTCCAATCAAAAATTATTCTTAGGGTAATGAGCAAGATAAAAATAAATAAATAAATAAATAAAGTATACTAGACAGACCAAAGGATAACTGTAGAACATCAAGGATTGAAACATATTCTTAGAAATTCCCAAATACATTGAAAAACTTAAAACAAATGGATACTTTTCCAGAAAAATATAATTGACTGGAACTGACTCAAGAGGAACTAGAAAACCCTCGTAAACCTCATAGAATCAGAAAATTGAATTGGCAACCAAGAGTTGCCAATCAATCATTGATCTCTAGCCATCAAATATACTGGAGCCAGATGGTTTTATATGAAAACTCTACCAAATATTTAAAGTACAAATAACCTCTACATGATGTAAGCAGTTTCATAGAATAGAAACTTATTTTATGAGGCCATAATAACCTAGTATCAAAACCAGACAAGGGCAATACGAGAAAGAAAATGATAAACAGCTGGGTGATGTGGCTCACACCTACAATCCTAGCACTCTGGGAGGTGAGGCAGGAGGATCACTTGAGGTCAGGAGTTCAAGACCAACCTGAGCAAGAGCGAGACCCCATCGCTACAAAAAATAGAAGAATTAGCCAGGCATCGTGGCGTGCTTGTAGTCCCACCTACTCGGGAGGCTGAGGCATTCTTGTCAGGGCAACAGAGCAAGATTCTGTCTCGAGAAAAAGAAAAAGAAAGTGTCCTAGAGGGGTTCTAAGGCCTTTCCTCCCTTTAACCACTTTCCTTCTCTCCAAAGGGTCGTCCTTTGTTCTGTCTGATTTGTATTCCAGTTTAATTGGCAAGATCTTCAAGCCCCAGTGTTTTTAAACTTGCAAAATAAAATTTTTTTCTCTTTGGCTAAATTCTAGGTATTTTCCACTACAAAAGCAATACAAAGGAATATATAAGTATATACCATCTATGTCTGTTTATGTATACACTTTTTTCCTGAAAAGAATCCAAGAAAATCTGAGGAGAATTTACCTTTGGGTAGAAGTATGGACAAAAAGTTTAAGATTTCTAATCTTACTTTTTAGGGATCAGCAGGGATTATCCAGATAGAGAGATTGTGAACTATCTCCGGCACCAACACCCCTTTCTTCTTTGCACTTTTCTGAATTTTTAAAAACAGTAATACAGAAAGCTTAGAAAATACATGAAAGTAGATGGAAGAAAATAAATATTATCTATAGCCCACCATCCAGACACAAATATATTTTAACATTTTAGTGTATTTCATTCCATTTTTTTTCTCTTTTATGGATAAATTTTTTAAAAATTATAAAATATTTTTAAGATTCTTAAAGAATATTCAGTAAATAGTATGACGATATAGTCCCCTGCTGCCTTCAGACCACATGTGGCTTTCTGGATCCTTGAGTGTGGCCTTTTGACTGAATCCAAGTTTCACAGAACAGATCCTTTTAATAAAGGGGAGTTTGGATTTGGTGAAGGGGCTGTACTTGGGGATCTGGAGGGCCCCATGAACCCTTGAGGCTGGAGGTTCCCCACCCCACTACAATGTGAAAAGTGAAAGATGGTTTCTGAAAATGGAATCAGTGGGTTCCGAGACAATTTACCAGTGTAGCCAAATTGCTCTCCAAAGCAGTTGACACAATTGATATCCCCACCAGAAATGTATAGGATCCTGTTTCCCCTCTCACTGTTATTTGGTACTGTCAGATTATTTAATTTTTGCCAATCTGATGGCAATTAAATACTACCTCTTTGTTATTTTAATTTGCCCTTTAGCACTAATTAGTAGAGTTGAACTTCTTTTCATATATTGTGATTTCCTTTTCTATGAAACTTGCTCATGTAGTTTGTTCACTCTTCTACTGACCTGCTCATTTTATCTCATTGATTTGTGTCAGGTTCTTTATATAGTCTTGACACGAATCCTTCATTTATAATATGTATTGCAAAAAAAGACTTTTTTTTAGCCTACGACTTGTTTTTTATTTTTATTTTTTGCTTGTATTTTTATACAAAAGCTTATAGAATGAAATTTATCAATCGTTTATCTTATGATTTGTGCGTCTGGGGTCTCGTTTAAGCAATCTTCCCATAAAGATAATCTCTTGTATTTTCTTCTAAATATTATGGGCTAGCTCAATCTGACTAGATCACCAAGGACAGAGTGCTAGGATTACAGGCGTTAGCCACCGCACCCCACCTAGAATACTGTTTTGTCAAAAGAAATGAAAGATGTTAAAGAGAAAGAGAGTGTTCTAGGAAGTGGGCACCATAATTCCCTGGGAAAGAACTGGGCAGATTGGCTTCCCTGGTTCTAGAATAGTTTCTCTCTGGCATGGTTACCCCCTGCTAGAGGTATTAGGCTCTGGGGCAGGGGCAAAGGATTATGGTAGGAGAGAGCACACGTGCTGAGCAGCACCTTTAAAAAGCAACCCACGTAATGTAAGCAATTAATAATAAGGGACAATATGTATGGACTATATGAAAGCTCGCTGTAGTGTATTTCCAATCATTCTATAAACCTAAAACTATTTTTAAATAAATGTTTCATTTCTCTTTTTAATGTAAAAAAATAAAAAGCCACTGACAGATGCAGGGAGTGCACTCACTCATGCAAGTTGAACTTTGGAGCAGGGAGGGTTGCTGAGCAGAGGAATGAGGGCTGCAAGGAAGATAGGGTCATGGAAGCCCCCTTGGGGGACAGGAAGAACAGAAATTAACCCAAAGGCTGTATGAGCAACTCCAGGCAGAAGCATGGCATATTCTAGAGCTGGGGAATGAGAATTAAAGGTCTTACAGGGAAGATCTGCTGGTGGCTGCAGAGGGAGGGGACCTTTCTGAGAATGGAGCCACTGCTGGTGGGAGGGGGGAGTCTTCTGAAAACCCGTGTCCTCTGATTCTTTACCAGGGGAAAGAGACAATGCAAATGGCATCTGAGGGAAGTCGTGCTAACGGGCATCTGTGGTTAGCAGGGACTAGTTATCAGCCAAGACGGAGGACAAGCCTAAACTTGAGTTGGGTCACAGGATTAAAAAGGACATCTGGGTTAGTTCCAGTGCAGTGGCAGTGGTGTTTACAACTAACTGATCACTGTAACTGTAACAACCAGTTACAGATTCCTTTGCTCCTTTTCCACTCCCACTGTTTCCCTTGGCCAGCCTTAAATAAAAGAAAAAAAGAAAAGAAAATAGGGGGAAAAAAAGGACATCTAACGATCTCAATGACAAACAAAATCATTATTAGTTTGGAAAATTCAAATTTTAACATTTAATATATCTTGGAACAGTGGATAGTTATAGGGTGAAAATGAATATTTTGTAATTAATCAAATTTTATTTTTTTAGAGTCACCTTGGCTTGTGTAAGGCAAAAATGATTGTAATACGGCTTTTAGAAAAATGAGTCAAACAACCAGGGGAAGTTCAATTTCTGTGACCTGAGAAAGTGTCCTGTTTACCATCATTCCTCCTCTTATGATAGTAGGTTTTTCCCCCTGTTTTAAATTCACCTCAGAAGAGGCAAAGGGCTTTTACGGGACGTTCCAGCAGTTAGTCCTGCAAAAGTAGTTTGAGAAATATGATCCATCATTGACTGAAATAAGTGCCACCCCAGGCCTGAACTCCCAGCTTACCTGAGCTTCCAACGCTGCCGCTGCCGCAGAGCCACAGGAAGAGCCCCAACAAGCAGAAGCGTCTCCCCCAGAGGCCTGGGGGCATTGCTGAGCCGGAAGTCCTAACGCCTAAGGCCGAGGAGACCCACAGCCGGACCTCTCAGCGAACGTCCACTCGGGTCTCACTAATCATTAACTGGCCTCATGACCTGTAAAAGAAAAATAAAGTCTTCCTGTTTATTCAAACTCCAGAATTTTCAGTTTCTTCTTCTCAATGAATATAAATACACTTTTCTTTTTCTTTTTTTTTTGTAACCAGGGAACATTGAAACACACTGTTCTTCCTCTCAGAGCCAAACATGATCAGGAAACTTTCCTGTACCTCTCCCATTTCCCCTTATAAAATGTTAGTAATAACCAAGGCAGAAGTCTTTCATCTCCAGGTGGCCACAAAGCCCTCATTGTGTTGGAATTATTATCTGTGAACTTGTTTGTCTTCCCAGGAAGATTCTGAGTGACTCGATAGCAAAGACCTCTACATTTTTGAAGCCCCAGGGCCTATCACCAAGCTGAGCCAATAATACATGGTTAAGTGTACATTTACCGCACAGAATGGAGGAAGATGGAGTTTGCTCTGGAGAGTACTATACTTACATAGAATCTTGGGGCTAGAAGTAAAGCTCAGCCTCTAAGAACAGATGTTCAGGCCAGGCACAGCGGCTCACGCCTATAATCATAGCACTCTGGAAGGCCAAGGCGGGAGGATCACTTGAGTCCAGGAGTTTGAGACCAGCCTGAGCAAGAGTGAGACCCAGTCTCTACAAAAAATAGAAAAATTAGCCCGGTGTGGTGACACGCGCCTGTAGCCCCAGGTATGTGGGACCTGAGTTTGAGGTTGCAGTGAGCTATGATGATGTCACTGCACTCTAGCCAGGGCAACAGAGGCAGAATGTGTCTCAAAACAAAAAAAAAAAGAAACAAGAATAGATGTTCAACTTCTTGAATTCACAAATGAGGAAACTGAATAATAGAAAAAGAAAATGACCTATAGAGGTCCTATTGGTGGAAGTGGCAGAGCTGGGCCTGGAAGAAGGGGGGGTTCTAGGGTACCGTGTGGCTTCTTCATCCAAAGGGGTGGCAGAAACCACATGGAGCTGTTTCTAGGCATGCCAGGGGGCCAGCATAGGGCAGGGCACTTGCCTAGCACTCCCTAAATCTAAACACCTTGCTGTGATCCAGCAGGGCCAGGATTGTCCTTTCTGAACAATAACTGTGAGGGGAATACTATCCACATGCCTGTGTTACACAGCTGTTAGGGCACAGAGAGGTTAAATAGTTTGCACAAGGGCTGCAGAGCTGGGATTGAAAGCAGGACAAGCTAGCCCCAGAATCCGTGCTCTGAACCACTACACTCTACGGCAACAACACCCAGCAGGCATTGGGGCCATGGCAATGTGGCTGAAGACAAGGGTGAAATGACTTTGGAGGGGCCAGCCCTTGCTTCCCCTTGTGCCCACGATCCTACTGCTCCAGTGCTGCTGCCACTGGGAAGGAGTATGGCAATAGGAAGGGCACAGCAGAGGTCACTGCCAAAGGCCGTTCTGATGTCAGAAACGAAGCCAGGTGTATTAATAATAGTTTAGATCTTCAGAGAAGAAAATGCCAAGGTGGAACTAGACGTGCAAGAGATTTCTTGGGCTAACACCTGTGGAGAGTGAGGGGCACTGCAGCAGGCAGGTCTGACACTTGTGAAGGAGAGTGGGAAGGGAAGAGAGGATCCCATAGGAAGAGTCTTGGACAGCAGCACAGTTTCTAGAATACTCTGGCCAGACCAAGGGGGAGTCCTCAGGCTGAAGTCCTCTTTGAAGGCAGTTCCGTATCTTGTAGAAATGGGCCTGCATACATGCCACACCCTGCTCAGTCACTAGCTGGGCTCAGCCTCAGCACAAAAGCAGGCAGATTCAGAAGGCAGCGGCTGGAGCCATCGATCAATCATGTTCCCCGCGGCAGGAGATCTGAGGGCTATTTTCATGGCTGCCTACGCCATGGCCAGAGGTAGTTAATCCAGGCTGCCCTTGTGCTTGGCAGGAATACAGCTGCCACTGAGAGAGCACTTTCCCTTTCACATCCAGCGTCTGGTACAGCGCTCTCCAAGTGGGGTCAGAGTGGTCCCTTCCAGAGCCTCAGAATCATCCACGGGACTGGGGACAGATTGCTGGGCCCAACCCAGACACACCGAACAAGAACCTCTGGGATTGGGTTCAGGAGTCTACAGTTCCAACAGGCTCCTCACGTGATTGCACAAGCGCCGGAACCTCTCATCTTCTGGGAATCCTCACCATAGCCATCTTCATGACACCAATGAAGAAACCAAGGCTTAGAAATGCCAGGGGACTGATGAACACTGCTTGAGGGGGCCAAGGATGTAGGGTCCTTCTGGAAAGTGAGACTGTATGTTTTAGAAGGTGAGGTTGAGACCCTTCTAGCAGCAGACACTGAGGGAATCACAATTTATATTCACTGTATACTGTCTTCTCCCCCGAGGAGAATGTCAGCCTCAGGGGAACAGAATCCTACTGTTTTCCTCACGGAGCTCACCTAGCACCTAGCACCTAGCACCGGCTTGCCACACAGCCAGTGCTCAATAAATATTTCTTAAGGGAAGACATCGTGGGATGTGCTGCTGGTGCCCCATCCCCCTGGTTCAGAGAAGTGGTCTTAGTCACCCATTTTAAAGTGGAGCCAGATGGTTTTATTTGACTAGGCTCTAAGTGCACAGTGGGCAAGCAAGTAACCGAGGAATTGATGTCTAAAATTCCCTGCCCATTGCTCAGTGTTCCCTGCTGTGTGCTCAGTGCCTGACAAATTATGGTACCCACTAAATGCAGAGAGAGAGAGAGAGAGAGAGAGAGAGAAGGAGCCCCTACAAGGAAGGAGGAAGAGAAGAAATGAAGGAGGGAAGGAAGGAAGGAAGGGAGAGAGGAAGGAAGGGAGAGAGGGAGAGAGGGAGAGAGGGAGGGAGAGAGGGAGGGAGAGACGCAGATCTATAGGCTACCACTCCCAGAATCCATTGAATCCCTTTTAGCCTTCCCCCTCTGCCTGGTTCCAGCAGAGTCAAAACGTCCTCACCTTCTTTCAGGATCTTTAGCTGACAGTTCCATAAGTGAATTTGCCCTTATTTGTTTAAGTGTGTGTGGGAGGAATGGGGCATTGCTGCCTTCAGTGTGTGTGGGGGGTGGGAAGTAGGTATTGATAAAGCTATACGCTAAACTTAGAAAGTAATAATTCTAGGCCTCACCAGTTTATGACTACAAAATGAGGTCATATTAATTTTTTAAAGTGTGTTTTAAAATAGCTCTATGTGTATATGCTTTTTAAATAATCAAAAAGTACAAAAAGCCAAGTTTGGTAGCTTATGCCTGTAATCGTAGTGCTTTGGGAGGCTGAGGCAGGAGGATTACGTGAGACCAGGAGTTTGAGACCAGCCTGAGCAAGAGTGAGACCTCGTCTCTACAAAAAATAGAAAGATTAGCCAGGTGTCGTGGCTAATGCCTGTAGACCCAGCTAATTGGGAGGCTGAGGAAGGAGGATCGCTGGAGGCCAGGAGTTTGAGGTTACTGTGAGCTAGGCTGACGCCACTGCACTCTGGCCTAGGTCTCAGAGTGAGACCCTGTCTCAGAAAAAAAAGGAAAGTACAAAAGCATGTGGTGAAAAATAAATCTCCATCCTCCTCCTTAGGTTCCCCAGATCCCATAGAAGCCAGTCATTGTCACCATTTTCTTGCATATCCTTTTAGAAATATTCTAGCTCACGCTTTATAGGTTTTTGCACACTTACTAACTTACTACACATACCTTTTTGATCTTCGCTTTTCACTCTAAACAAAATACTTTAGGCTGTCTCATTATTTAAGATTGCATTTAACCACATTATATAGAATGTGTCATGAAATTTTAGTGCCCAACCCAGAATGGCTCAAGCCCTCATCCTACTCAATTTTTAGGTAGTCCAAACTTTGCCAGGTTCTTCTCCAATTTGAGATGAAGAGCATGATTTTGGAGTCTCCACTCCTGACGTCCGGTGCATACTGCATGTGAACATATGTGCACACACGCACACACACGCACACACAGGCTCCTTCTCAGGACAAGTCATAATGTATGAGCATAGCATAGGACAGTTTTCAGGTGGCCTTGCACTGACCCAGTTTTCCCCCCTTTATTGCTTGTAATTCTCAAGAATAACTGTAGGACATGCTAGGAACACAACATCCTGAGATAGTGGGAACTGGCCGGAACGGCCTAAGCTCTGTTCCAATCCCCTAGGCCCCACTCCTAAAACAGGATGCCCTTCATAGCTTTAGCCCAGTGTGTCCTCTTACCCTGGGGTAGAAAACCCAGACTGGGCTGCTTCCCAGGCGCTCTGCAGTGGTGCAGGTGAGGCGTGTGCAGATAAGTCTCCATTTGCCCAGGGCTGCTCTTGTCAGGTCTGGCCTCTTGGTGGACTGTTGTCCTAGTTCTTTGGCTCCTTGCTTGGAGGAATCACAAGCAGGATAATGAGACAGAGTGACCACAGACAGGAAGCAAGTCCACACAAAGAGCTTTTATTGCAGAAAAGATGGGAGCTATACAAAGTGAAAAGAAGTTCCAGAGAGAAGAATGGGTCAGTCTCCACGAGTGGAGAAAGAGGTTAAGAACTCCCAGGTGGTTCCTTTTTATTGGCGTGGTCCGGGAGAGGGGTTATGGGGGTGTGGGATGTTACCAGATGATTGATATACACGATTGTCAGGTGTTCTGAGTTTTTCTGCACTTCCTTCCCTTCATTGGTCCTCCGCTTCTGTGCCCCTAGGAACCGCCCTCCTGGCTGTACCTGCCACCTGCAGATTTGGTCCCTGCCTAACACTCTCCTGAGCCTTGGGGGGCTGGCTCCCCATGAACCTAGGCTTCTGCTGTCCCTGCTGCCCAGCTGTAAGTGACAAGCCCACTTCAGGTAACTTGTGTGTGGGGGTATTACATCAGGCTGGCTGGTAACCAGCTTATGGTGAACCCACCTCACACTTAGGACAATCTAGATTCTTATGGGAAAAGAGAACATTTCGTGCCCCTTTTACCCCAAACCATGTGATTTTAGCTTCATTTTAAAACATCTATATTCTGCCTCTATTTTCTCAGAAAAATAGGTGGCAAAGGAAATTAGAAATATTTTTACCCCAAAATACAGCATTTTGACATTCTGGACTTGTTAGGTAGATAGCGAGGGATTCGTGTTCTCCTAGGGATGGAAGTGGGTGCTGTTGCCTTGGTGCAATTGCCCCACCTGGGAAGAAGGATGTGGGTGGGCCCCTGGCCCCCATCTTGGCCCTGCCCCACCCTAATCCTTCCTGAGCAACTGCCATACCTGGGGAGGAGGGAACACACCATGAATCAGCCAATTATAACTTAGTGCACCGACTGCAAAAGAATGCAGAGGACTCTCTAGCCCATGGGCCAAGCCGCACAGGTACCATAGAGTCTGGAAGTGACCTAGAACACCCAGCATGCATAGTCTAAGACTCAGGTCCTGCAACTCCCAACTGTCCGAAGTATTTCCGTGGTGACCTCTGAACCACCAGGGAGGTGCCAATCCCAGCGCTATAAAACAAGACACAGACATAACCAGGCCTCTTTTGGCCCCTTTCTTTTGCTCTCCCTTTGGTACCACAATGGATCCAGTCGTCATCTGTGGTGTACATGTCACGCTCTATAAACCTATATCTTCCTCTTGCTCTGTAATCCTATCCTTCCCTCCTCAATAAACCTCATTGTCACACTTGCCTTACTTCGGTGTGTCTGGTTATTCTTCAGCCATGAGCGCGCCAAGAACAGACATTTCAGATTGAAACCTGACAGACGGACTGAAGAAGCCTCAAGGTCTCTCTGACCGTCCCTCACCACCGCCACCGCCACCACCACTGACTCCCCCAAATCATTGCCATTTCTTTATCTGCCTGAGATCAGGACCCACCTAGGATTACAATTGTCCTTTTCATTCCCTCCCTAAAAGACCAAGGGTGTGACCACACTGGAACAGACTCTTTAAGATAGTGTCCCACCTCTCAGACTCATTTAAATTCCAGAAGGGAACTATTTCCCCATTAGTCTTCCTTCTCCATCCATTTATCCTCCCTGGCTGTCCTTTATTGCTCCTCAACAGAATTCCTCTTTCACCCTCCCATAATCCATTTTACCAGAAAGGCATATAAGCTTCTGAACCCTCTGGGGAGTTGAATCTTCATTCTCTGGGGGTCCCCATGTATATACATGAAATAAACTTGGTAAGTTTTCTCTTATTGATCTGCTTTGTTGTGAGTTGATTTTTCAGAGAACCTTCCCAGGGCAAGGGGGAAGTTTTGCTTTCTCCCCCGCAGTGGACGCCAGCTTTCCATTTGCTCAGATAAAAGACCCCTTGTGGTTTTGCCAGAACAGAGAAGTCGTGTGCCTTCCAGGTGATGCCAAGCCTGCAAGTGTTGAGAGAGACTGAAAATTGTTCGTAGCTTTTAAATGACAGTGTGATAGTACAAGTCTGTGGTTTAGAGAGTTTGTTTCCTGAGATCTCCTAACTTCAAAGTAAAATTGTTTGTGAACCTTGAGGGCTTTTCATTGTGTGTGCGGTGCTGCAAGGTGATACCAGGAGAAAGTCGAAGGGAGAGAAAACCCCGTGAGCCCCTGGGTCATGTCAAAAGTTTCCCAAGTGATGAAAGAACTGGCTGGAAGTGATCATCTGGGGAATTCCCCGGGTCTGCTATTAGTGTTTCATGACAGGCTGGTGGAAAGAAGACCCTAGATACATTTTTTCAAAAAGCTATCAGTTAATATATGGATAGCATATGTTGACATATCTCCTTCCACTTTTTGTTTGAGGGCTTATTTGTGCCAGATGCTGTTCTATATAGAATGTACAACAATCCCAGAATGTAGGTACTGTCCTTAGCCCCATTTTACGCCTGTGGAAACAGAGGTAGAGCAAGGTTAAATAACTTGCCCAAGGCTACACAAAGTGGCACAGCATGGATTTCAATCTGAAAAACTGCCACTAGCAAACACATCCTTATCTGGATGAAATATAGGTTCCCTAGTCTCATGCCCACCACACCCCTCAAGGTAGGCAGTATTAGCCTCAACTTACATTAGTCCTCAGTAACCGGAGAGCCGGGTTTCAACAGCAGCTGTCCACAAAAGACCACAGAGTATGGCTTTTCTTAGGCCTAACTACATGGCAATTACACACAGGGACCAAATGCACGCCTTCAGAGAGTGGCCTCCTTCCAGGTCTCCTGGATTCAAGGCTAGTGGCATAAAGGACGCCAGAAAGCCCACCTCACCCACCAAATATCACCTCCTCTAGAATAGTCTCTGGTGGAAATCACCCTGCTGGACGGAGATCCTTTTGTTTGCTTGAGGCCTTGTTTGTTTGTTTCATTCATTTGGGTCCTACCTTCCCTATTCCTGCCTTATCCCCTGTACCAATATGAATTTAAAGTTTTCATTTAAATGAGCTTTAATATGTGTATTTTAGAAAGCAGATTCCTATTAAGAAGACACAGCCAGCCCCTGAAGTGGGCTGACAGGTGCACTGTGTCACCTCCACCTGCTGGCATTGACAATGGGGAGTGTTGTCCACATACCAGCCCAAACAATGGGAGACACTGGTCTGAAGCATGGTCCTCTATTAACAAATACAAACTTCTATCTGCAGCTCTGCAGACCAGGAGAGACCAAAGGATTCTTTCTTTGATCCTATCCCCAGCTTCAGACAGTCCCATTGTAGACTCATAGTCTTTGGATGTTAATGTTGAAAGTCCATGGATCCAAGCCCAGAGACCCTGAGAGGGGGGCACTTGCCAGAGACCACCAGCTGGTACAGATGATACACAGGCCCACAAAGGTGAAGTAAGAACCTTGGCAAGTGGGCACAGGTGTGACCAAGCACAGTGTGGAGCGGTCCAGATCATGGCCCAAGCATTGGGTGGGTCTCGGGGCAGGATGAGGACAGAGGAAGAGGAGGCTGCCTGAGGAGGGACAGAGGCTGAGGGGGGAGTGAAGATTCTCTGCCCATTTCACAGCTTTACCTGGGCTCAGCTCGGCCTCCTCCCTACCCCTGCTGCCAAATATGGATCCCAAACTCACAACTAGCTTTCCTCCTGACTTCACCTCTTAGTTGTGGGAAGAGAGCACAGGCTTACTGCTTTCACGATCTTACCCCACTGGGACTCTCTCTAAGGAATGATTTTCTAATACTTGCATCTAACAGAGTGTGGTAGAGTGTATGCAAAGAAAAAGGTTTTGGAGACTGTGGTATTGTGATATAATAAGAAATATATGTTTGGTCTCTGTCCCAGTTCCTGGCACAGAGCTTGTAAGATCTTTGTAATTTCCTGAGTGATAGGAGTATCTGACACAGAGCTCCTGAACCCCTTGGAATTTCCTGGGTGACAGGAGCATCTCTTCTTCTAGTGATGGGCCCCTGGACAGCCTCAGGATGGGGCTGGTTACCAAGGGAACCAGCCATGTGATTTGAAGTTTGGAACTTTCTTCCTACCCACTCCCCAACCTCCAGGGAGGGGAGAGGGGCTAACGGCTTAGTTGATCACCAATGGCCAATGATGTAATCGATTAATCATGCCTATATAATAAGCCTCCATAAAAACCCAGAAGGACTGGGTTTGGAGAACTGAACACATGGAGATGCCTGGAGGGTGGCAGGCTTGGAGAATGTGGAAACTCTGCGCCAATTTCCACATGGCTCACCCCATGCATCTCTTCCATCTGGCTGTTCATCTGCATCCTTTGTAACATCCTTTATAATAAACCAGTAAACATAAGTGTTTCCCTTAGTTCTGTGAGCTGCTCTAGCAAATTAATAGCACCTGAGGAGCGGGTCGTACAAATCCTGATTTAGAGCCAGCTGGTCAGAAGCACAGGTCACAACTTGCGACATATGACTGGCATCTGAAATGGGGGGCAGGCTTGCAGGACTGAGCCTTTAACTCATGGGATCTGATAGCGTCAGAATTGAATTAAATTAGGGGACAACCAGCTGGTGTCTGCTAGAGACTTGCCTGGTGTGTGGGGAAGTCTCTATTTACTAATAGAGGACCATGCTTCAAACCAGTGTTTCCCATTGTTTGGGCTGTTATGTGGACAACACTCCCCAACTCTCACACCTTGGTGTCAGAAGTATTGTGTTGAATGGTGTGTGCAAGTTGGAAAAACACTTTGGTTTGATTTTTTCTGGTCTTTTATAGGACAAACAGACCTGGTTTAAACCCTAGCTCCATCTCATCCTAGCTGTGTGACTTTAGATAAACAGCAACCTCTCTGAGCCAAGTCTCTTCATCTATTAATGGGTTGTGAACTGTCTGATACATGGCAACACTCTCTTCTTCCTCTTCTTTCTCCTTCCCTCAATGGAAAGAGCCTCATCTGCTCCTTGGGTGTCACTCTTCCCAACCCCATACTTGAAAGATGAAAAAAAAATGATGGCAGCCTGCGCCCATCCCTATCTGAATGACACCTGTGTCCTTAACCATTCTAACCAGGGTGACAGAATGATGCTCTGTCTCCTAAATAAATAAATAATTATTGTCAAGCCTTCTAGACATGTAGCAATCTTGGGCAAGAAAGAAAGCAAATGAAACCCCACCACACAGCGGCTCAAAAAAGTACCAGCAATCCCTGAAATGTCACATATGACCTATTCTGCTTTTCAGTACACATATATTAACTCAATAAGCATGACAAACTCACACTATGTACTGCACCATTCTTTATTGATTTGCTCTAATATTCTGCACATAATTAAGCTTGTCTCCTTTCCCTGATCGCTGTCATCCTCCCTCCTCTCTCTCGCACACACAAACACGCAGACAAGGAAGCAAGGCCACCAGTTGAGGGTGAAGTCTGGGGAGGAGGCTTTGAGGTTTGATAAAAAGGAGTGTGAAAGTCTAAACTGATTTTGAAGTGTGCCTGTGAGGAAGAGTGAGAATTGAGAGAGCAAGTATAACGGGGTCTGTAAAGAGCTTTCCCTCTCTTGTACAACTGTAGCTAAAGCCCGATGGCAGAGCCTCCCCACTCCCCACACATGCCATGTCCCAAAGAGACTGGAAGGACTTGGAAAAGAAAATCCCTGTGGGACTAACTAGGAGGCAGCAGGACCTCTGTAATCAGACCTCCCTTCCCCACATCCCCTGTTGAAAACCAGGGATCTGAAGGAAAAATTGTGAGAGTCATAGTTCTGGGTTTTCTGGAAAGGGGAAGGAAGGGAATGCTCTTCCTTACTGCCTGACAACACGCCAAACGAGAGCAGGCCCATGGCTGAGACTAGAGTGACCGGATGAAGGTGATAATGGCATCTCATTTCTGAGTTGGATGTCTGCTGGGCAGAGTGCACCTGAGATTGATCCAGAAGACACACAATCACCACACAACAAGATCAGGGTGGTGACAGGGCTGGGACAGGAGGCTATGGGTACAGTTAGAAGGTGGCCAAGTGCCTGAACAATCGAAGCAGGTTTCGCCCAAGAAGTTCTATCTGAGCTCAGTCTTGAAGGATGAGTATGAATTTACCAGGTGGAAAAGGAGAGAGAAGAGCATCAAGAAATGAAGAAAGGGGATAATACATTCATGGGAACGTGACTTGAAGTTCAGCATGATCGATTTGTTGTTTATAAAGGTAACAAGGAGTGGCCAGGTGCAGTGGCTCATGCCTGTAATCCTAGCACTCTGGGAGGCCGAGGCCAGAGGATTGCTCAAGGTCAGGAGTTTGAGACCAACCTCAGCAAGACCCCATCTCTACTAAAAATAGAAAGAAATTAGCTGGACAACTAAAAATATATAGAAAAAATTAGCCGGGCATGGTGGCGAATGCCTGTAGTCCCAGCTACTGGGGAGGCTGAGTCAGAAGGATCGCTTGAGCCCAGGAGTTTGAGGTTGCTGTGAGCTAGGCTGATGCCACGGCACTCTAGCCTGGGCAACAGAGTGAGACTCTGTCTCCAAAAAAATAAAATAAAAAATAAAAAAAGATAACCTGGAGGGTAATGAGGGAGGCATCAGACAGGAGGTGAGTTAATGACGACTATTGTATACATATGGATGAAGTGCCTATGGCGTGCCCAGGCACCATGCCAGATTCTGTCCAGAGGCAATTACAGACAAGAAAATAGACAATAACAAAATTGGTAACATGTCAGGTGCCCTGACGAGGAAAGTATTGAGGGCAGCTAGGAGAAGCACCTCGCCAGACATGGGCAGCGTGGATTGCAGAAATCCAGCTGAAAATACTCAGTGCATGAAGATAAAAGAGGTGATAGTTTTCAAATATATTTAGGAGGTAGAAGAGTCTAGTAGATGCTGTTAGGACCCCACATATACCCGCACTGTTCCCATGCACCTTGCATCTTGCTACTGCGAGCATCTCTGAGTCTTTACCTGAAGACATTCAGGTTTGGCTCACACAAAAAGCAAGGCAAGAAGTACCAGGGAGGTAGCATCCCTGGGAGTGGTCCTCAACCAATGACAGATGGAAGTTGGTTTGCTTGTCCTTCGCTGGGGGGACTACTCTGAGAATTGCCTGAAGCAGGGGACACAGATGACCGAGTTCCAAATGCCCACAGTGGAAACCCGCTCACTAACCCTCCAATCCCTTCTTGGTCTTACTTCCCCATTCTCCTACCGGTAGTTCCTGGAATCATCTCCCAAACTACTTTCACTCAAATCCTTGTCTCAGAGTCTACTTTGTGGGAGAACCCACCAGGGGTGGGGAACCTGAAGCCTTATGATTTCCAGATTGTTCCTTTTTTATGTACCAAAGGAGGCAAGAAAAGCTTCATCATTCTCTGCTGCACCCCTTTTAATAAAAGGATTTGTTCTGTAAAATTTGGATTCAGTCCAAAGGCCACACTTAAGGACATAGAAGGCCACATGTGGCCATAAGGCTTCTGGTTTCCCACCCTCGCCCCTAAAACCTAAGACAAACAGAAAAAAACTTTAGAACAATTACATGATGAAAGTGAAGACTCAGATACAAGGTTTTTGGATTTCTGTCTTGGGAGTTACTGACCCCATCAACTGAGATAAAAGACTCTTCAATATAAGAAGAGGGACAGATTCAGGGAGAACAGGATGAATCTGAAAAGATTGAGCTTAAGGTGCCCCAGGACTTGTTATCTCAAAATTTCCTGAGTACAAGGTTAAGACTCTTTGGTGGTAAAAGTGAAAAGAAACAGAGCAGAAATGGAAATACTCAAACGAAGAAACCACCAGAAATGAACATCATAGCTCCCTAAAGGGTAATTACGGTGTCTTCCTTTGACCAAGAGAATATAAAGCCCTAGCTGTCTCTTCCAGCCGGTTTCTGTATTCCAGTTTCTCATAGTTGGGGGGACTCACTCCTTTAAAACCATACATAACTCCCCACCAGCAGCCAGCTATGGCGCCTGTCGAGTCGCTGTCTCCACCGTGGAAGAAGGCTCGGTGGGCAAGCTCCTTCCAGGAGTCTCCTGCGGCAAGGACGGCATCATAGGCAATCATGGGGGCATCGTGCCCACTGCTGCCACCCCAGCCAGAGTAGCTCAGGGACGTGTAGAACTGATCCCTCTCCTTCACATCGAAGGGCTTGGGGAAGGTAGGGGCTGATTTGCCGTCCAAAATCCCTCTAAGCTTTAGGTACTTTTCCCATTGGTTTTGGAAGTAGGACCTGTAGGAAGGAAAAAATAAAGTAAAAAGCTATAAAGAAAAGCACCAGATGGATGTGCAAACAGAGGAAATTCCAAGATAATGTCAACTTTTTATACTAATATATAAACTATATAAAACTCAAGATTATGTCTAAGTACCATTCATTCAGTAAATTTTTACTAAGGATCTACATAAACAAGACAGTGACCCTTCACTAAACAAAGAAGACAAATATGAAGTTAAAGGGTAGGAAATAAAGGTTTGTTTTTCCTGGGTTGACAATAATGTCATGTCACCTTTCAAGGGGGAACTTCAGGACATCATGACCGTGGGTGGCTTCAGCAGAAAGCCTTTTTTATTCTAAGAAAGAGAATGTGAAGTGAACTCACAAAAAGGGGAAGGCATGACCTTACCACTTATTAATTAGCTAGTGGAAAAACCTCTCTCTGGCCTTTTAACCGAGCTTTTGAAAATAGTATTTATGCGTCAAGACGACACGGAAAAAGCAAGTTCTAGGGAAATAGGAAATAAGCATGAAAGTTCATCTCAGCACAGGATAGCCACAAAAACTACAGAAAGCCGGAACACAGGACAGGATTCCTATGTAAGAGGAAGGCAATGCAGCTGCGCTATTCATTGAGGTATTTGTTATACTTGGCTACTTCATGACAACCATTGCTGGAAAGGAACTTGAAATCTTTGGCAGGTGGGCAGGGAGGGGACTGGGTGGTGAGAACCGCAATCTCTGAATCCTAACATACATGTTCAGGGGCATATGCACACACAGATTTATCCATGTTCTGGCAGGTGCATGCTCCTACAGACTCACCAGTGTTGAAGATTTTCCTCCACAAAGTAGCCTGATTGGACAATGTACTTCTTAGCCTCTGGTAGCACCGCCATCAGTCCTTTTCCCCACTGCCTAGGTGGTTTGCCATTCACAGCATAGGCTGTAAAAAGAGCAGATGCAAGAGCCCCCAGGTAGCCCGTGGGGTGGTGGTGGGTCATTCGCCCGCTCTCAATGCTCACTTGGATCAGCGTGTCCAGCTGGCTGGGGTCAGGGAACCGGAGACCGATGCACATGGCCCGCATGGCAGCTCCACAGCCACCCTCATGGCCGTTGAAGGGAATCCTCCAGCCATCGGCCTCGTCTGGCTTCAGCTGCAGGGCATTCTGCATGGAGGCGCCGCCTGGGGAAGAGTCGGGCGGGGCACCAGGGTCAGTGTAACCAAAGCAAAGGTCCCAGGGGGAAGAAAGAACTAAACTGTCTCCAGACTTCTTTGATGGAAAGGGAAAGCCAGAAAAATGTGATGACAAATGTCCCCAGACTCCAAACCCCAACTCAGCAACGTGCCTTACCTTATATACCACCCTAAGCATGACAGTGCTAGTAAAAGCAGCAGACTCACGTAGCGACCCCTGGAATCATTACCACTTATTGCCGAGATATCACAACACGTCAAAAAAGTAGGTATAACATATTATTCTCTTTTTTTAAAATAAATAAGGTAAGGCTCAGAGTTTAGGCAATTTGCTCAAAATCACATAACTAGCTAGTCAGTGGCCAGGAAAAGTTCCCCACACTCCAAAGCCCAAGCCCTTAAGGCAGAGGTCCCCAACCTTTTGGGCACCAGGAACTGTTCTCATGGAAGACAATTTCTCCATGGACCAAGGAGGTAGGGAATGGTTTTGGGATGGTTCAAGTGCATTACATTTATTGTGCACTCTATATCTACTATTATTACATTATAATAATATATAACTAAATAATTATACAATTCACCATAGGTTGGGGACCCCTGCCTTAAGGATTCCAATAAGAACCTGACAAGTGGGGTTCCTGAGTATCTTCACAAAGAGGCCACAAATTCTAGAGTGAAGCCCTGGGCTCAGATGAGGAGCAGTGGATTCAGGGGAGCAATGTGCCCTTGGATGAGTCACTGAACTACTGGGCCTTGGCTGTCCCCTACCTGACAGTGTGTAAGCAGGTTTGTCCCATTGACCTATCTTACCAGGGAGCTGTGAATCTGTACAGGCGCCAAACAATGGCAGCAACATACTATGGAGTGCAGTATTATTGTTCCCCTATTGGTCAGTTCATTCACAACAATGTTTATGGATGGCACAGACAAAGAAAACTTTCCACTTGCCAAACTGATGATCTATCAGATACTTAGAGTGAACAGAGACTGGCCTCTAAGGCTAGTCCTTGGGGTCACCAGAGGCTACTGGGTATGGCGGTGAAGAGCTTGTCATAAGGTAGAACTATGGGCTGAATTCTGTCTCCTAAATTCATATGCCGTAGCCTTAACACCCAGTACCTCAATTTGGAGATAGGGCCTTTAAAGGATGATTAAGCTAAAATGTGGCCTTTCGGGTGGGCCCTAGGCCAATCTGCCTGGTGACCTTACAAGAAGAGGAATGTGATGGCCAGACGCGGTGGCTCACGCCTGTACTCCTAGCACTTTGGGAGGCCGTGGCGGGCGGATTGCTCAAGGTCAGGAGTTCAAGACCAGCCTGAGCAAGAGCGAGACCTCGTCTCTACTATAAATAGAAAGAAATTAATTGGCCAACTAAAAACATATAGAAAAAATTAGCCGGGCATGGTGGCGCATGCCTGTAGTCCCAGCTACTTGGGAGGCTGAGGCAGAAGGATTGCT
>CAUYRT010070386.1:0-95955 GCA_963574885.1 Lepilemur ruficaudatus | reverse complement strand
TCAATTCTTTTTTTTTTTTTGAGACAGAGTCTCACTGTGTTGCCTGGGCTGGAGTGCCGTGACGTCAGCCTAGCTCACAGCAACCTCACACTCCTGGGCTCAAGCGATCCTTCTGCCTCAGCCTCCCGAGTAGCTGGGACTACAGGCATGCGCCACCATGCCCGGCTAATATTTTTTAATACATTTTTTTAATTGGCCAATTAATTTGTTTCCATTTTTAGTAGAGACGGGGTCTCGCTCTTGCTCAGGCTGGTTTCGAACTCCTGACCTTGAGCGACCCTCCCGCCTCGGCCTCCCAGAGTGCTAGGATTACAGGCGTGAGCCACCAGCCAAATCAATTCTTTTAATAGTCCTTGCAAATACACAGCACCCGAGCAGATGCCAAAAGGAAGGGAAATGCTTAATGTTCTTCTAGTGAGTCCTGAAAATACTGTGAACACTGATACGTATGCACAGAGTACACTTGGACAGCACAGTCGGTACTAATGGTGGAAGTGCACTATAAATATAAGCCTCTGTTTTGGAGGGGGTTAGTCCATAAAAATATCTGAAAGACTAAAGCAAAATATGCATCTCAACTGTAGCGTAAGGCCTCTTCTGCCCAAAACAAACAGACAAAAGTATCTTCCCTACCTCTCAAGATCTGTTCTTCTACCATTGAAGTTAGCATGTTATCTTTATAAAATCCCTATTTAAAAGCACATAGAAAGGTTTCTCTCACGCAAAACTTAATTCTCTTGACTACGTTGACTGGTTCATTTGTCAGATTTTCAAAGTGAGAGCAGCACCCAGGAAGTGAGAAGGATAAGAAACAGGAAGTTGGAGCCAGAAAAGGGAGTCTGAAAAGGGAAGGATAGGAGTTGAGTCAAATTTAGTCTGCTTTTGACTAAGGCAGGCCTTGATTTTTACATAAAGACGTGGTGATGAAAAATTGCATTGCATATGAAAAAACTAGAGCTGTCACTTCCTAAAGAACATCCTATCCTGATGAGAGTTGGGATCCAACCTTCATCATCTCTGGGACTCATGACAATTCTTTGTCCATGGAAGAAAAACAGTCTTTGTTCTGTGCTTACTCACCTTACAATGACAAGATGAGGACTTCTCAGTTAATGACCTGCGAAAGCTCAAAAGCATTGAAGACTAAAAGTGATAGATAGGGTTCCTAGCCGGGGCCAGCTTCGTTTACAGTGCTTTACTGGAGAACTGACTGAATGAGACCACACTACATTTGCATTTTTAATGAAAAAGTTTGAGAAAGCCTGAGAAAATCGAGAACTCCTAAAATGTCAGAACTAGGAGGAGGAAAACCCACAGTGCCTTTTATAAAATGAATGTTTTAGTAAATGATTGGCACTTGATAACGATATTAGAATCTATACCACTCTGGCGAAGGGAACTTTATTGACTATAACAACTTTTGCTGGTCTGCCTTTAATTTTTCCATTTTCTGCCACTTGTTTCTTCTACCTTAGGGCTGATCAGTCTCCAATGACCCATTCTAATGTACATTTTGAACTTGTAATATTTCCCATTGATTGCGTGCTGTTCTTTCTGGAATCTGTGGGCTGTGGGGTCTGTTCTGCTGTGGTGTAGTAAGTACAGGCAGTTCTGTGTCTGTATTGTTTCTTGCTTTTTCACAAGAAAAATATTTCATTACAGGGGGGTTTTGTAGGTCTTTAACTCAGGTACTTAGGACTAGGGCTGGAAATAAACAAAATGGTCCTTGGAAACACAGAACAAAATTGAACAGATGCCGAGAGAAAGGGGGATGTTTGATGTTCTTTCGGTGGGTCCTGAAAATACCCACCAAATAAGATGAGCCCGGAGCACCTTCTAGTGCCAGAAAGTAAGAAAATGCTCAAACACTCATGCATGCAAACAACAATGGAGGGCATAAAACACAGCTGAAAAGGTTCCCAGTGGCCAAAGCTGGTACAATTTGAGCAACAAAATAAAGCAGCATCAGATATACCCTAAAATATACAATAAATATTCATAAATCAATATCAACATAAATAAATGACTAAATAAGTAAATGGGAGAGCATGGACAAATCTCCCATGGAGAAGAATTCCAAATAATTTATATAACTACTCCTCCCTCAAAGAAGTGGAGCATAATTCCTCGCTCCCTGAGTGGGGTCTGAGCATAGTGGCTTCCTTCTAAAGAACACAGTATGGCAAGAAGGAAAGAACATGAACATGGCAGTAGAGAAACCTGACAAACGCTGCCTCAGCCGGGCAGTCAAGGTCAACACCAAAATGATAATTCCTGTTGCTAGTGTGTATCCTCGATGTGATGTGATGAAAATAGCACTTCACTTCTGTGGTTTTCATCCTGAAAACACATAACCCAAATCTAACCATGCGGGAAATATCAGACAAATCCCAATCGAGGGACAGCCTACAAAATACCTAACCAGCACTCCTCAAAACTACCACGGTCGTCAAGAACAAAGAAAGTCAGAACAACTGTCACAGGCAAAGGGACTAAATATAATGTAATACCTAGATGAGGTCTTGGAACAGAAAAAGAATATTAGATAAAAATTGAGGAAATCTGAATAAAGTATAGACTTTAGTTAATAATAGTGTATCAGCTTTGGTTTATCAGTCGTGACAAGTGTAGCATACTAATGTAAGCTGTTAATAATATGGGAAACTGGGTGTGGAGTATGTGGGAACATTCAGTACTGTCTTTGCAATTTTTTCTGTTAATCTAAAAACATTATCAAATAAAAAGCTTATTTAAAAAAATTTGTCTACCTGCTTGGTTTTCCCTTGCTGATCTGTCGTAGACATTATATCACTCAGGGTCCTTTGTGAAATATCTGTTAGAAAATAAATGTAAACTGGGAAAATCAACATGTTAGCATAGTCTCATTTTAAATATTATTTCCTTTATCCGGTATTCCAGGCCCCACTTTGTGATCTGTAGATCCCTCTGGAAGCCCTAAGTAATGGGAAGGGCTCCCCTAATCCATGTGCCTCTGTTTGTCATCCAGGTGTATGTAACCTTTAGGGTCAATAGCAATACATGGCACATGAATGAAGCCACATGGCAATTTTACTGGAAGACTGGTTGGAAAGTACATCGCAGAATACAAATTTCAAGGTAATATACACTTTCAGGCTCCTGAGCACACTTCTTTTGCCATTGAGAACACTTCAGCATAAAAGTTTGAGAAGCACTGCCATGTCCAACCAAAGTATTGTTTGTAGAGTGACTATATGACCCAAAATACGAAGATAAATATGTACACATACATATTACTATTTTTCAAGGTACGCGGGTGCTGCTGGATTAATGGGACATACTCCCATGCATTAGAGGAGGAAGGCTTAGTAGAGAAGTCCCATCTACCATCTAGGTCCAAAGCCTTTGCCTCGTACCCCCGTGCTCCTCCTGCAGCACCTTGCCTTGGGCCTCCTGGCTCTGACCTCCAGCTTCTCTCCCACCTTCATCCCCCTCTATCCAAGTGTGAACCCGCCGTTCCCACTGTCAACTCCTGTTGCCCAGCATCTGCCTAACACTCACACTTCCTGCTCCCACCCCTGGGAATTGACAACTTCGGGGGCCACCTGTCCACTCCTACTCATCCCAGCCCAGCTCTGGTGCTAGAGCTCTTCGGTTTTTAGTTTCTTCCACTTTTCTTGTTTTCCCCCAGAATCTGAAAAGCTGAATAAGTGTTTGATTTGCCCAACTTTAATGAGGATTTATTCTGCAAAGTTGTCCAGCATTTTTAGACTACCTTCTTTGACACAACCTCAGACTTCTCAAAACATGTATACCCTGCTCTTACAGCTTTTCTTTCATGGCTGGGCCAATAAAACATACAAAAGAAGGGGAGAGAGAGGCTGAGAGAGTGTATTAGTTTCCTAGGGCTGCTGTAACAAAGTGCTACAAACCGAGTGGCTTCAACAACGGAAATTTGTTCTCTCACGGTTTTGGAGACTGGAAGTCTGAGATCAAAGAATCAGTAAGGTTGGTTCCTTTTGAGGGCTGAGAGGCAGACCTGTTACTATGAAAAGAAAAATGAGAACAAATATGTGCAGAGTATCTTTTGTGCCAGTCTTTGTGCTAACCTTAAAAACACAACATTGAAGGAAAGGACTGAGTTCTGGAGGTATACATATAGTGTGGGAATGCGTTTTTTAAAGTTCAAATCCAAGGGAAAAAAATGTGTGTGTGTGTATGGGATAAAAATATAAAGAAAAACAAAACAGTGATTAACACAAAATTCAGGGTGGTAGTTCCCTGGGGTGAGGGCAGGGAAGAGGATGCAATGGGTGGGGGGCACACAGTGGGCTTCAAAGTACTTGTCAACTGTTTTGCATCTTTAGCTGGATGGAGGGCACATGGATGTTTATTATTCTTTAAACAACGCAAATGCTTTATACACCTATCGCTAATTGAGATCCTGGGAAACAGCCTCTGAGATGGAGATTATCGTGCAAGAAATTTATTTGGGAATGTTTGTGGAATCAACAACTGTGAAAGGGAACTGAAGAAAGCAGACTGGGTAGGAAAAGAAGCTGATCAGCAACGTAGTCTCAACGGAGGTCTCAGCCAACCATTTAGGGAGTTTCGAAGCTGGGACGGCCCCTCAGAGTTGTCCTAATTTGGTGATGGGAACAGGTCTTTATACAGCCACATTGATCAGTCATGGCATGTAGCCCACCTGGGAGAAGGTCTTGACCTTGCGCAAAGCAGCTGTCTTCAGCTGAGGCCATCCACACAGGGGGCTGACAACTAAGGGCCTTTTGCTGGCCATGCTCCCAGCAGCCAGGACAAAGTCCTCCATTCCTGAAAGGAATCAAGCAGTACATCACAGTGTACACCGCAACACAAGTTTAGGAATGGTATTTTTCACAACAAAAAATTGTTTAAAAGAAAAGAAAATGGGTAAGGCAGGAAGGCCAAGCTGTAAAAGGGCATTGTTTAGAAGTAGTGCAGAATCTCAGATAGAACAGGACCAAGCCAGGAACATACCTGGTGGAGTGCTGATGAGGAGGAAAACAGAGCACAAAGTTGGGAATGTCTGTCCAAACGCGGGTTTCCTGCTGATGGAGGTGAAACCAATGAATCAGACGTGATTTGGTAATAGAACCCAGACTATGATTAACAGACATGGTGGAGTCAGCTTCATGGGGTGAATTAGTTTGACAACTCCCAGGAAATTAATGTGGCCAACTGGGCCCCTGCTTTGTCCCCACCCAACTGTAAGTGGGAATAAGTGGATGGGGACTTTTATCCTCAGTAGGAGAGATCTGTTGTCTCTTTCATTACACAGTGGAAGGGGCTCCACTCATTGGTGAAAGATACCTGGACAATTCTAGTCTTAAAGAATGCTCAAATTATAATAGGGGATCATTTTTGCTTCTTTCCTAGTATCAACCATCTCATGTTAATAAAAGTTACTATTGATTAATTCTTTACTATGAATCAGGCACTGTTCTAAGTGCTTTACGTGTATTATTTCATTCATTCTTTATAGAGGATAAGTGACACAGCAAATATAATATAATTATTGTCTATGTTATTAAGAAAAAGGAAGCACAAGTGAATTAATTGCTTACTCAATGCCTCCAATCTAGTAACTAATAGGACCAGCATTGACTCTAGCCAGGCTGCCCGAGAGACTGTCTTCTGTCCAAAGAGTCAACTGTCTGCCAGAGACAGGAAGGCATCAAGCTTGGTAGCGACAGGAGCTCTGTGTGTTGCACAGCTCTCTGGGCATGGATGCAGCTTGACTTACCGGTCAGACTATGTCTGAGATGCAGAGATAACATCCAGGCACAGAGAGTGTGCGTAGGTGGGGAAAGGCCACGGGGTGACAGCAAGTTCTCTGAGGACCAGAGACAGCCTTAACCCGGCTCAGGCTCTGCGGCCACAGCAGCTCCCAGGAGCTGCACTCTGAGTCCCCGAGACAGTTCTACATCAAATTCACTCCTCCATGAGCACAAAAATGGGGAGCAACAGGGATCGTGACCTGAAGTTCTTATCTGGAAATGGATTTTGAAGGTAAGGTGAGCAGTGTCACTAGACAAGGAAAAATGTTTAAGGTTTCTCAACTCTTTGAAGAGGCAACAGAAGCTAAATGTGGCAGGGGGTGTAGCCGGGGATAGGGGAATTTCTTCTCTGAAGCAGACAAGGCCAGTACTGGGATGCAAACTTTTAGGGCTAACCCCATCAAGAGAGGCTAGGAGTCAGACCTAAATGCAGACTGGCTAGGCCAATGACCTAACTCCACAACTGAGTAACAAGTGGCCCTGGACAAGTTCCTGAAACTCTCTGCACCTCATGGAGCATACAAGCTAACATGTGTCAAGTGTTCAGAACCGGGCCTGACCCCAGTTGTTTTAAGTACCTATGTGCTAATATTATTTCTTCCTGAGACATTGTTTGCCTTGACAATTCTATTCCGGCCTTTCTTTTTTTTCTCCAGGAAATCAGGGCGTGGTTCTGGGATCAAAATCATTCAGAGTAACAAAGTAAGTCATCATTCTGTCTAGAAGGAAGGCAAGTAAGCTAGTAAGTGTACCTGGAAACACGTCAAACTTTATGATTTAAACAATAGAAGACACAATCACACTCTCTGGCCCTCTGATTCTTTATAGGCAAAGTGTGGTAGGGGTTGTTGATTTAATCGGTGGCTCAAAAATTGGGTTCTGCAGAGTCCTGGTATTCCTCAAAGGTGTCTCCCAGGAGATATGGAAGGGACGTCCCACAGACAGGACCCCAGCCCCCACTTCAGCCAGAACAGGTCCACTTGCATCTGTTTTATATATTATTGTAGCTGTAAGAATAAAATACGTGTAGATGGAAATGCAGCAGACCTACTGGCCTTTGACTAAAAATGTAATCAAGCTCTTCCTGGAGAAGAGTCTCAAAGCTCCTCTTTTTGTAATTAAGGACGCAGCCATTAAAATATTACACCCTTTTCTTTTATTCATGACAAATCCAAATGAGCACAATTTGGAAAGCAGCAGGGAGGGGAATGAACAAATTGAATTAATTCCTGCACTGAATATTAATGGAGTGCCACAGAAAGGGAGATGCTTTGCAAATTTAAGACAGTTAAGAAAATATTTTTATCCTTCTTGGTAATTTAGACAGCACCATCTCTGAAAAGTACTTTCCTAGTGGCAGATGTGTGCTTGGTCCAACAGGCATGCCCACCACAGTTGACTTCTCCATTAGGCGTGGTACCTGGGGTCTGGGATACCTGTAGGGGCCCAGAAATAACTTTTAACTTTCATTTCTATTAAAATCAGAAAAAATGTTAATATATACATATATAATTACATATAATAATGAATTCAGGCTAGATTACACTCATCTTTATGCCAATGCAGTCATAAAATGTAATTTTTAATATTTTTTGTGGAGGAGGGGTCTGTGAAGACAAAGGACCTATAGCCACCTAATGTCATAATGGGGGTACTGCAACTGACAGCAGTAAAAGGTCAAAAGGAGACTGATGTGTAGACCCCAAGCCCAGCCTAGATTCCACCTTGCGTGCTGACTCTGCACTGTGTCATGGACTGAGTCACACCAGCAGCCTCCCCTGTTTATCCTGATGAGCCCCTTGCATAGGAAATGTTAGGAAAACCTTCCTGTTCAAACTGTGGTGGTGGATCAACAGTATGGGCATCACCTGGGACCTGGCAGAAATGCATCACCTCAATCCCCACCTAAGACCTACTGAACCAGAATCTGCCTTTTTCCCCGAATGACTTACGTGCACATGAAAATGTGTGAGGCAGAGGAGGAAGCCAAATGATTCAGCTGTAGAGAGGTGAGAGCTGCGGAGAGAAAAGGCTGCCCCTGAGCAAGATCAATGCCTGGGATTCCCTTAGAGGAGCGTAGAAGCTCAAGTAAAGAGGAGTAAGGGTCAGAGCAGGGGAGCCAGGAAGGACTAAGAATAGCATGCAAGGGAACCCTTTCTGGAGGTTTTGCCTTTTATGGTGGTTTTCCCATGGGACCAGGAATGGGGTCTTCAAATTGTCCTGCCCATGGTCTAAGTCTGAATACTTGGTTACCTGGTGTGATGGCTACCCTCCAGAGGCTGAAGGGACAGTGCAGTGGAATCGCAGTTACTAACACCACATTCTCCTCCCCTAGCCAGGTCCAGGGTGAGAGGACCATATCCCATCAGGGCCTGTGCACAGGGTTTCAAAGTGGCGATGAGCAGTATAGTAAGCGAGGTGCACAGTGGAGCCAGAATCAACGCAGAAGATCACGAGACACCACAGGACAGCTTCCAAGTAACCATCTTAGGATGTAAAATCAAAACATCTGCTTTCTCCCTACGCCCTAGACAAAAGGGAAGTAGATGTTAGTTCTTAGGTCAATTAAGTTTTCTTCTTAAAAAGGTGATTGTATTATTTTAAAAGGTTTGAAAACCCTCTAAACTGAAAAAAACTGGTTAAGTTCCCTCCAGCTGTAACATGGCCTGTTTCAGCCCTAATCCTCCCTGTCTGGGGAAGTTCAGAAACACCAATCACTTTTCCTCTCTGGCTTCTAACCAGTGAGAGATATGTAGACAAGAAGCCTGAAGATGATGAAAGGACAGTACTAGCATTATTACTGGCAAAGCTGAATGAGAAAATAAAAACAAAGTCCCATGCCCCTAGGAAGGGCCTGATCATCCTCTAGCTGTACCAATAAGTGGCACTCAGAACCAGTTTGGAACCTGGTCAAGTCATCAACAACAATTTGCCTCAATGAACAGCTTTTACGAGTTGTTTACAATCAGCATAAGCTGACTTCTGAAAGTAAGCCAATCACAGACTCACCCCAATAAATATGCTATACTAACAACCAATCAACAACAGCCTCATCTGTGTAACCATGGTTACAGGTGTTGAAGCTCTTAAGCCTCTGTAACTCCACCAATCCCTGAATTCCATGCTTCCTTGAAACCTTATATAAGTTAGCAGTGTGCTCAGAGAGACTTACTATAGGGAGCAATCAATTTGGTTTTTATCATTTTATTCTTAATATTGAGTGACAGTCTTGTCATCCTTTGATAACCCTGGACCTAGGGATCTGTATGGATATAACCTCCCCAACTAAATGCAGGTAGGTGGAGAAGTTTGGGTGGCTAACTAAACTCTGTACATTAACTACATAGAATAAGAGGCCAAAAGAGAGCCTTGGCATTGTCTTACTAATGTGTGCAGCAGGTAGAGGAAGAGAGAGAATAAGAAGAATCCTGGTTTTCACTGTCCGTGGAGTGGGAAGTCCACTAGACTCTCTCTACCAGCATGTCAGTTACTTCTCAGAGGAGGGAAGACAGGGGAGAGGAGAGGTGAGGGGATGGAGAGAGGAGGTGGAAATAATATTCCAAAATTGTTTGCTGTGGTGTAAATATTTGTCTCCCACAAAATTCATGTTAAAATTCTAACCCCAAAGGTAATGGTATTAGGAGGCAGGGTTTGGGGGAGTTGATTAGGTCACAAGGGTGCGGTCCTCAGCATTGGGAATAGTCTTCATACAAGAGACCACAGAGAGCTAGCTTACACCTTCCCCTGTGAAAGAACACAATGAGAAGACAACATCTATGAACAAGAAAGCCCATGCCACATCCAAATCTACCTGTGCCCTGATTTTGGACTTCTCATCCTCCAGAACTGAGAAATTACAGATTATAAGCCATCCAGTTTATGGCATTTTGTTTTAGCAGTTCAAATGGACTAAGACACTGTTCCTTTCAGAGATGGAGCCAAATCTTCCCATAGAAATAGGATGAGAGAATTAATAAGGGCTCCCTTAAACATTCTCTGTCCTAGTATAGCAGCTTTGCAAATTGGTTGGAGAGAGAAGATATAAATACTTAAAACAACTGAGAAACACCTATGGGGGAAAATAGTCTGAGAATGTGACTATTGATAGTCACACTGTGAGGAAGGATTTCATAGAGTAGAACTTGAAGTGATCCAGGAAAGATAAATTCATTAAATAGCATCAGGTATTTATCAAGCCCCTCTGTGTCAGACCATGAGTCCTAGGCTGTATAAGCAAAGGGAAGTCACCACTTCTACCCTCAAGAAGCTCACATATGAGTCATCTGGTTCTTAAGCCTAGTTGCATGTTAGAATCACCTGAAGAGCTTTTTAAAACATGCGCATAATCCTGATTTAATTGGTCTGGGTGAGTCATTGGAACAAGTATCTTTTAAAACCTCATGTTTAGGCAAAGAGTTCTTAAAGGGACAAAAAAAGGATAATCATAAAAGAAAAAAACAATTTTGACTCAATTAAAATTAGGATAATTAAAAGACACTACCAGGGAAAGTGAAAATACAAGCCACAGATTGGGTGAAGATACTACAATGCAAATGTCTAACAACTGGAAACAACACAAACGCCCCTCAATAGGAGAATAAATTGTAGCGCATTAATACAATGGAATATGACACAGCAATAAGAAAACTGACACGTGGAACAAGATGAATGAATCTCAGCCCGGGCGCGGTGGCTCACGCCTGTAATCCTAGCACTCTGGGAGGCCGAGGCGGGCGGATTGCTCAAGGTCAGGAGTTCGAGACCAACCTGAGCAAGAGTGAGACCCCGTCTCTACTAATAATAGAAAGAAATTAATTGGAAAAACTAAATATATATAGAAAAAATTAGCCGGGCATGGTGGCACATGCCTGTAGTCCCAGCTACCCGGGAGGCTGAGGCAGAAGGATCGCTTAAGCCCAGGAGTGTGAGGTTGCTGTGAGCTAGGCTGACGCCACGGCACTCACTCTAGCCTGGGCAGCAGAGTGAGACTCTGTCTCAAAATAAATAAATAAATAAATAAAACAAACCTATCACTAGTTTGTTTTCTTAGGAATAAATGAAATAATGGAGAACTCTAAAGCACTCATCAAACATAAAGAATTCTATTCTTAGGAGTACTCAAGTTGTTATAACTGGCTAATGAAACACGTTGCCATATCAAATGTGGTGGTGGTATATAGGATTTCCATTGATTATTCGCTCAACAAATACTCTTGACTTTCACCCCATGCTGAGCACTGTTCTAGGCTCTAGAGATGCAATGGAGAAGAAGAAATGTAAGGCTCTAACTCTTATGGAGCCTACATTCTAGGGGCAAGGATGAGAAGAGACAAATAAGAATCAGGTAAATAGGCAGCGCACGGTGGCTCACACCTATAATCCTAGCACTCTGGGAGGATGAGGCAGGTGGATTGTTTAAGCTCAGGAGTTCAAGACCAGCCTGAGCAAGAGCAAGACCCCATTTCTGCTAAAAATAGAAAGAAATTAGCTGGACAACTAAAAATATGTAGAAAAAATTACCTGGGCATGGTGGTGCATGCCTGTAGTCCCAGCTACTCGGGAGGCTGAGGCAGAAAGATTGCTTGAGCCCAAGAGTTTGAGGTTGCTGTGAGCTAGGCTGACACTGCGGCACTCTAGCCTGGGCAACAGAGTGAGACCCTGTCTCAATAAAAAAAAAAAAAAAAAAAAGAATCAAGTAAATAAACAAACATGATAAGATCACAGAGTGGCAATATTAGGATGAAGATAAAACAGGGTCATACAACAGAAAATGATTAAATAAAGAGCAATTGGCAAGGGCAATAGGGAGTTACAGCAGTGGTTAGAGAAAGCCTCAGGAAGGAGGTGAAATTTTAAAGAAGACCTAAATGATAAAATATTTAAGGCAGAGCTTTGCAGGCAGAGAGAATGGCAAGTGCAAAGGTGGGAGCATGTTACAGAAACAAAAGGAAAGCCAGTGTGGCTGGGGTGCAGTGACCAAAGAGGAGAGTGGTAGAGTTAGGTGATGGCCGGATCATACAGGCCCTTCTGAGTGTTCCGTGGCTCCTTCCTGGCTCCCTTTCTCCCTCCTCCCTTCCTCTCTTCCTTCCTTCTTCCCTGCGTCCCTCCCTCTCTTCCCTTTCTCCCTCCTTTTCTTCCTACCCCTCTTTGGTGTCTACAAAGTGGCTGAACCCCTTTCTTATATTTGAGGAAATTCTCAGCCTTTGAGTCTTTATAGGAGGCAATATCATATCTTCCTATAAAACTTAAAACACTAAAGGCTTGCTTCTCCAGCCTCCCTTGCAGCTAGGGTGCAGATTTGTGATCTACACTGGCCAATCCCATGAGCAAGCTCTAGTCTTCACACTGGAAAGGAGCATGAATCCTGGGGAATCTACCCAGAGTTCAGGTGATGCCAACATCATACCAGAATAGGTTTCCAGGGGACAATAAAGGTGCTGATTTCAGAGTAGGGTCTGGCATTTCATGTGAGGGAGGGTGGCCAGGCACACGGTGACCTGAGGTGTCCCACCATGGCAGGAGCAGTGTCCTCACTAAACTTCAGAGGTCCTGGCTGCTGCCTGTCTTTCTTGGCCCCTGAATGCTCTCTGAAACTCCTCCCACGGCCACCCTGGAGTTCCCCCCGACACACCCCCATCCCTATATCCTTTCAATGACTTTCTCTGCAGCTTAAGTCATCCAGGGTTGACTTCTTTTGTTTGCAACCAAGAACTCTGCCAAAACATGGTAAGAACTTTGACTTGCATTCTACGTACAGGAGGAAGCCACTGGAGGGGTTTAAATAGTATAATGTCACAGAGGAAAGAAGAATGTTTGGGAAGAATTCCTATTTGATCTCAGAACTATGTTGTGACTCTCCTAAATAATGAGTTTTCTTTGGGTTCTTGGGCACCCTCATTTGGGTAATTGACAAGGTTTCTTTCTTATGTGTTCTCTGTTAGAAAACTTAAAGTCCCATTTGGGGCCAGTCTATAAGGGAGGTTGGTATATATTTTTTGACTTATTCTTGGCTCTACATAGTCCTCACTCTTACTGTTCTTTATCCTTTTAACTCTCTTTTAAATTTATACTGTTTTGCCCTCGTTTGCTTCATGTTCTTACTAGAAAAAGCTTGACTACGTGCACCGTAGCCACTAGCTGCATCTGGCTATTTTGATTTAAATTTTAATTAAATAAAACTAAGTGAAACTAAAAATTCAGTTCCTCACACTAGTCACATTTTGAGTGCTCAGTAACCACACGTAGGTAATAACTACTTATCAGACAGTGCAGATATAAACCATTTTCATCATCACAGAAAGCTCATGGGATAGCGCTGAGATATGCTCTGGTGCAATGGAATATGATACCATTTAACATTATGAATATCTTTTTTATTCTGCTGTATGTGAAGGTTGGGATCATGCCACATTGAACATACAGGAGTTAAAACAGAAGGTTTTTCATCTCAGGTGCTAGCGAAAACACTTCCCACACCTCGGTATGAAGGACACTCGCATGATGGTGTGCACGGAAATGAAATATTCAAGTTGCCCTTTCTGGAGACTAAACTCCAAGACAGTGAGCACCATGTCCAGAGCACATCTGGGTGCTATGTGGGCACTCAGAGAAATACAGGTAGAAGAGATCAGAAAATGCCCCTTTGGTCTGCATGAAACAGTGCCTTTTCTGAGAGCAAAACAAGGCAAAAATCCCAGTGACCTCTAATTTAAATAAGAGATTTACAATTTGTATACTAACAATATAAAGTATAAGGTATAATTTGATAACTTAGTGCAGGTAAGTGGTGATTGTTTCACAATATTGTCTCTTAGAAAGCTGAGGTTTCTAGATCAAAATGGAAAAAGTTCTTTCTTTTCCAATGCTTACCAATAGATGTTTTCTTTATTAAGCAAAATACTCACAAAAGGGTTGTTTTCTTCATTGCCTCAAGGTCAGCAAGGCTAGAAACTGATTAGCAAGAGCAAGTAGTGTCTCTCATACACAGGAGGACAGGCCAGACGGGAGAACACATTTTTCAGAACAGCAGATTTTCTTCCACCCGCGATCTTGGGGGAAGAGTGGGAGCTCCTGGGACAGTTATCAACACAGTAGCAGCCTGGTGTGTCTTCTTGTCCTCCCCTGGGGAGCTATTTTCTTTGCAAAACTACTGTAATTTTAATGGGCTGCCATTTGCTCATTAAAGTCATCTGGGAATTTAGTCAGCATACGGACCACAAAATAGGATCCTGTATAATGCTTAGGATTTTGTCATTTAATAAAACATTTTATAAGCTCAGTGCGTACCTATTAACTAATAACTGCCCTTCTCCGGGCCCAGCAGCCTACCCTGTGGTCTACAGTGAGCCGACTGCTATAGGTGAGTTATAGACAGATCTTTTCCCAAGTTCCCATTTGTCTTTATTATGACACTCAAATAACAGATGATGAGTAATCAGTCATTGTTAAATTCCATCCCTGGGAATTGAAGCAGGCTTGGCTTCTTATCATGCAAAATCTTCCTGAGGGCTGCCTCCTTTGGAAGAGGGAGTCCCTGAGCTTCTGATCCCATGGAGGGATTTATTATCTCCTGAAGAGGAGGAGTGTGTGTGTGTGTGTGTGTGTGTGTGTGTGTGGTTATCACTGATAGAGCAGCTCCTAAGTGCTGGTCCATGAACTGGCTCTGTCACAGTCTCCTGGGATGGATGATAAAAATGAGCATCACTCATCCCCGCCCAGACCCACAGAATTATCCTTAGGGACAAGACCCAGAACTATTTGGCAACTACTGCCCCCAATTTTTTTTGATATGCAGCTGGATTAGGGAAACATTTAGACAACAGAATATTCAACATATTGGAAGGCACACACTGTGCCCCTATAGTGGAACAGTTAGCTTTTAACAAGAAGAACAAAAACAAAACCAAGCACAGACTCTTGGGTACAGCCACAAAATGCATCTCAGCCCCGAGCCACTCCTTCCCCATGAGTGGCGACCCCAAAGGTGAAAATGGGAAAGACGCAACACAGTCGGTTAAGTACCACCATGCTCAGAAAACTCAGAGAAGACACCATTTATTGACAGGCTTAGTTTTCTTGCATTTTATTACGAATTTGAGCATCTTTGCCTCATTTACCATCAGTTCCTACAACTTATAGGAGAGGTGGGTTTACACGACCCCAGGTTCCACAGGAGACATGACTCGACCCTGGGAAGAGAAGGAGGCTCCGATGTAGGGGGCAGAGGGGTGTGGCGTTTGGAAAGCAGCGGAGATGAGCTGGGGCTGGGGCTGCCCCCCAGCTGGGGGCAGGGCCTATGTCAGGGTAGGCGAGGGAATGAGCACAGAGAAAGCTCCCACCCTGTGACTGCCTTGACTGTGTTCCAGTGACGTACTACTCATGGCTTTCTATAATATCTTTTCACCATAAATACAACAACTCTCAAGTCAGTTCTTCCCCTATGATTTGCTGAGAAGTCACCACTTTTTGAAGATCATGTTCAGGGAGAGCAACTGCTCCTTTCACAGCTTTGCCAGCTGTTTCTGTGGGCCCTGGGAGGGGCACATGCTCCCCAAGGGGAGCTCCTAAGGGGAGAAAATTGCGACTGAAGGAAACACACCAGTGCTGTCCAAAGCACAGAGATCTGCCACATGAATTGGGAAACACCAAGCCTGGTTCTACTTGTCTTGTTCTACCATCAGCTAATGCCTCCTCAGGGCTGCCTCTGTGCGGGTGAAACCACGTCTGCTCCTCCCAAGGGCCTTCCAAGCCAGGTGGTATTATCACCCCATTTTAAAGACGGGAAAACTGCAGCTTAGGAGGCGTTAAATCATGTGCCAACTTTATGGCCCAAATATTTTAATCACTCTTTGCTCCTAGATTCAAACAATACCATCTGAGGCACTGCAGGCTGCCTACAATTCTTTCCTAGCGATGCGATGGAAATAGCCAAGAAAGCCCAATTTACCTGCAGCAGAAACAGTCTTCTCTCATTAACTACAAACCCTCCAACAGAAACCATGCCGGTTTTGATGGACAAAAAAAAAATAAAGTCATACTCGTTCAGAACATGAGACTGGAGAGCCACTCTGGCCCGGAAGATTTGTAGACGTAAGATTTGCTGTCCTTCTGTGACCAGCTCCATCTTCCCTGCTTCATGGCTGCCTATTGCAAAAAGGAAATTGGGATAAAAATAAAGAAATTCAAATATCTTTACTTTCTCTTAAGCAACAATCAAATTTTTTTCTAGAATCTGTCTTTTCTGAAAGCTCAGCCCTCCCAGAGAGCATCTGAGATCTTGGAGTCCTTCACAATAGGTCATTGATGATGCCGGACGCAGCCCCCTGCATTCCTTGGGCGGCTTTTCTCCAGGGAGTCCCACCCACACTTGAGCTTTCCCTCAATTTCTCCCTCCTGGATCCTGAGCCTCAGAGGACACCAACATTCAGCAGGAGGCAAATCTGAGTCCTTTGGAGATTTCTAAGACGCCAGCTATGACCCAGCAGCACATCAAAGCATCTGACATTTGCCCTGCACAGACCCTTCTTGCCCTTTCCAAAGAGCATACACCCACTTTCTGTGATGATTAGTATTGATACTTAGTGAGCAATGACAATACACCACAAACAATGGGAAACACAAAAGCTCCTTTACCTTCCACCCGGTGCCCACAATAGCTGCCATTCACTGTGTCCTTGCCGTGGTATAGATCCTGTGCTAACCAACTGACATTTAATCTTCGCAAGAACGTTACTAGGTGGAAAGACGTAGATATCCCCGTTTTACAGATGGGAAAATTCAGGATCTTTCCAAGCTAGTAAGTAGGTACTCTAAGATCAGCAAGTTCCAAAGCCAACCTCTTAGCTAATATACTATAATGTCTGCTACTGCTTGGTGACTATTCTTGGCCAGGACAGAGAAAAATTATGGGCTTTGAGCGACACACATTTCCTGTTCAGGTTATCGCCCACCTTGTTTAGTTTGTACTAATAAATATTTTAAAAGGAGGGTCAAGAAGATAGAAAAAAAAAAACATTGCATTTCACTGGCAATTATTTCACCTTTAGGTAGCTTTTGTAAACACTCTACAGAGGGAGGTAGACAAGGCAGGGAGTGGCAGGAAATACCGAGGAGAGCGCAGATCTCTTTACAGACACAGTCTCAAATTACAGGCACAGTTGTAGTTATTCCAATAAAGTGTAATGAAATAATAGAACAGCCATGCAAAGTGAGATTCAGGGAGACTTTTATTTTCTTCTCCATACCTATTATCCACAAATGCCTTCCAACATGACATTTTCCCACGTCTGAGTCAAAAATGAGAAAAAAAGGACATTGCAATAATTATGCTTTTATAAAACTAAATGCATGCACTTTAAGTGGTTATTCTTTATTCTGATATTGTTTCCCTCTTTTTTCAGTATTATAATAGCTTTTCTACTTAGAAGTGATGATGATAGAAAGTGTTCATTTTCTCTCTTTCCGTTTTTAATTGTCCTTGCTGGACCAAGTAAAGAGTTGGCTACCTTATGTCAGTTGTTTAAAACACTCTTTTTAAAATTTTACTCATTCAAAAAAGTTTTAGAATAACTGTTTCTGATTTTTCTAATTTTTATGTATAGCATGTATTTTTGGAAAATGTAATAAAAAGTTATTATGAAAGAAATAAGCCATGCATTTTTAGGGGAACCACATATACACACCTACCTCGTTAGTGTAACTATATTTTAAATTTTTTTTAATCCAGCCATTTCTGATTGTTTGTATTACCTACCATCCTTGGTGGAAAAGTGTAGAAAAGCAATGTCAAGAAGGTTTTTTGGCAATGTTGGCAGATTTTAGTGGTGAGGGAATAATTCGATGCATCCGTGGGTCAAGTGAAATTTTTAAATTATTTTTTATGAAGCCAAATTCATGTCATAAGAAATTAATTGTTTGTTGGACAACAGAAGATGTTTTTCTCTGGTACAGAAGTGAAACTTTAAAACATATATGTATATAACTCTACCAAAGTTTAGACTGCAGCAAATAATACTAAACATCTGATGAAAAAATTTTAAAAGCAAATTATCTGACCTTATGAAAGTAGCCTGACAGTCAAGGAACAAAACCTCTATTGTGAACAGACTCTGTTTCAAGAGCAGACTGAGAGAGGATTTGGCAAGATGAAGTTTAGGCTTAGACTAATTTCACATGCTAATGAGAATCTCCAGGTAAAAGCGGCTTTGTAATGGGTGCTAACCAGTTGGCAGATTAACAAGACTCAGACCCAACGGATCAGGAATTAGTCATGTTTGTCATAATACCATATGGCTGGAAAGAAAGTGGGAGAGTTTGGGTTAGCCCGTGTTGGGGGGTATTTTGGGGAACAATATAGTTAAACACCCAGACAAACCAGAGTTTATTACATAGCCCAACAGCCTCCACACAACGAGATTGTGCAAGACTCATGTAACTCCTTGCAATCCCTTTCGGCGTTGGAAGAAATTCGTATCCATCAAAATCAGATGCTAGAGTTTGAGTTCATTCCCTCTCCTCCATCTCCAGAATCCATGCACCAAAGAGAGGAAATGTGTTAAGGAAAAGAATACAGGTTCTAGAGCCACACTGCCTGATATCGTAGCCCTAGCCATAGGTGGCTATTTCAACTTAAGTTAAAATGAATGAAAGTTAAATAAAATTTAGAATCCACTTATAGTACCACATTTCAAGTGCTCAACAGCCACATGTGGCCAGTGGCTACCATATGAAGAAGCACAGATAGAGATTGGTTCTATAGTGTAGAAGGTTCTATTGGACAGTGCTGCGTTAGTGTCAAGATCCCACTACATGAACTGCAGCTTTGCTCAATTTCTTCATCTGCAAAATTAGGAAATTAATAATATCTGTCTCACAGAAACATTAGGAGAAAAGTTCTTTGTAAGCCATAAAACAAATAGCTGTTAGCTATTTTGATGAGGATGATGATGGCGATGACAATAACGACAATGATGGTTAATGACCTCCATAGAGTTAGAAATGGTAAATGGTAAGCAATCTCTGTCTTTACTCAGAGTGCACACAATCCCAGGGTGTGAGGCTTTGCCTCCAACGGAATGCTCTTTCTTCTGGACAGTTTCTCCTTCACTCCATGACTTGGGACGAAGACCTAGACAAAAGAGAAGGGTCCCAGAATCCTATCTGAACACTCATTATGTGTGATGACTAAGCTTTAAAAAAAATTACATCAGATAGAATTCATGTTATCCACCTAATTTAGTGTTTCCCAAGCTAATGTGCCCAACTCCAAGGAGCCTGGGGAAGTACAGGCAGGTGGAGGGGAGGGAGTTTGTGGTAGGCAATGTGGTATTACAGTTGTTGCCACTATTATAAAAGTCTCCCCAGAAGTTATCTGTTTTCCAGGATAAAGCTAACATAGGCCACATGACATATAAAGCAGTGGTTCCCTCTGAAATTGTATCATTCAGTCTAGTAATATTATTTGGCAGAACCACAAGCAGTTCCTATTTTTGTAGATCAAAAATGGTCAAACCCTGGCAATTTCATATGGTTCAACCTCATGCTTACCTCATTTTGACCTGTGGCATACAGGCCAAGAGTTCAGGTTTTAGTTGACAGACAAACCTGGGTTCAAATCTCACTCTGCCACTTAAATAACAGGTGTCTTTGAGAAATTAATATAATAACGATAAAAATAAATGCAATTTGCAAACCAATTTTGGAAAGAAAATAAGAAAGTGGTTTTGGGTAGCAAAAACATTGGGAACCATTAATGTATTCCTCAAAGTAGAGATTTTAATGGGAAACACACCATCCCCTTAGGGCAACTTGAATCATCTAGACTAGAACATAGAGAAGAACAGAGGTAAGTGAGCAAAGGAGAGCTCCTTAAAAGCAAAGACTTCTCAAAAATCCCATGCCCTTCATACCTTAAGCATGAGAGAAGCACCTCCAGGTTTGACCATGACAGTTGTGCGTAAAAAGTTACCCTGATGGCGGAAAGAAGCAACATTAACTGCAAAGGCCAGATATAGAGATTGAAAAATATATAGCAGAACTGTCAAGAGACTTTTGGTCTATACCTTCTCAATGGCCTGAAAGCTTCACTATATAAAAATAATGTTAAATATCACTACTTAAGAAGGCAGAAACATGTATTATGCCATCAGGCTATTTCTATTTTAAAAAGAAATCATTGCACTAAAGCTACAGTGCAGATACAGGGCAGCCCAGTGCCCATCACTGATAAGGGAGCCAGGAAAAGGAGGCCACTTGCCCATCATAGCCATGCATGACCTGAAAGCAATCCACCTGGAGCTGTGTCCTCAAGAACATCCCGTTGGTGCCAGAGGTGGAAGGCCCAACAGGTTGTTGGGAGCAAGGGAGAGACAGAATAGCCAAGACACAGAATCCAAACAAACAGAGGGAGAAGTTGAAGAACCAAGAAATCTGAAAGCAAAAACATAGTGGAGCAGGCAATCAAAAAGTGGGCTAGAAGAATTCTGAAAACAAAGTTTACTTAAATTTTGGGTTTTACCCAATATGAGCACGGATGTATGTGGACAAACAGGATCCATTTAAAGGGACCGGAAAGGGATGAACTTCTTTGTACCGAAAACTCACACATGTAGGATGCTTCATTTTAATCACAATAAATTCTTGCTTGTTATTGGGAATGAAGAAAAAAACAGTCTTAATTTTAAAAATACCCTAATATTCATTTGGAATAACTATTAATACAACAGTATGAGAGAAAGAGCACAGAATTTGGATTCAGACAAACCTGAGTCATTTGACTCAACCATTTATTATCTTTGTGCCTAAGAGCACGTGCCTGAATCTCTGTGATCTTTAGTTTCTTCACCTTTGAAAGAGGAGCAATAATACCACCTTCACAGTGCTGGGCTGAAAATGAGATGAGTTCACACGTGGAAAGTGCCAGGGTCCATACCTGGTTCTTAGTTTATATGCAGTGAGTTTTAGATCCCTTCCCTTCTCTGTAATGATGATTCATTTATTAGCAAGTGAAACAATGATTTCTCAATTTATTTTCTCTGTTAAACTTGTGCTTCATCAGCCATTCCCCTTTTATACTACTGCACATGCATTCCTTCCTAAAAAGTCTGCCCTGTTGATTCTTCCAAAGCCATGTAAATTGCAATCCCCACTTTTAGACTGACTTAGAATGAATATCTGAGACTTATTTTTGGTCTTAGTGCCGATAGCATCCTTTAGCCCAATGTCAACTGGAGGAAGATTTCATTGTCAGCTGATGTGGGTAGAAGAAACCCTCAAAAAGCAAGAGTAATCTCCCCCACACCTGCCCAAAAAACAAAGCCCCAAAGCTGGCAGCCCTTAGCCTCCCAGCATGAGCAGCTACCTTGGGCTGAGCCCTTAGCACCCCAGGCCCCGCTGCCGCATCCTTCACCCTCCAGAGGAGCCCTTGATGGGTCTTCAGTCCCTGGTCTCCGAACTTATCAGGAGCAGACATCTGCAGCCACGTCTGTGGGGACCACCCAGAGGGCAGCTGGAGAAGCCTGGGGCTCCCTGCAGAATTTGCAGAAAGGTCAAGAGTCACATGCTCCAACCAGTTCACTAAAAGCATCTCAGGGAGACCCGGTGGAAAGGTCATCTTAAGATAGTGACAGGGCACAGCTTGAGGGGGGAAGAGAGAAGGGGACAGAAGAATTGCTTTTTTAAGTAGCAAAGAGTACATCTGTTTCTGGCTCAGCTTAGACTTTCAAGTCTGATTTTTATTTCAGTGGCATTTCCTTGGCTTTTCCAATTCATGTCTAAATCACAGAATGTGTCCATTGTGCACTTCTGGGCTTGCGTACATGTGCCACGGAGCTCGGCACTGCAAATGCATTTTCTCACTTCATTAAACATTGCTTTAAAATGGCATCCAAATGTCCATTCTCACCATCGCGTCTAGAGAAGATTGGGTTACTTTTTCTCCCCAGTGGGGAACAGAAGGAACAGCTAAGTCACAAGCTGTGATGTTTAATATTTTTCAATTTCACATGTCCGACTTTGAAAGCTGATTGCAGGGACAGCCTGGTCAGCCGTGCCACTGCGTGGAAGGGCTCACGGTGTCCTGGGGAGGGTTCCATTCAGCCTTGCAAATCTCTGATCTCCACTGCAGCAGCTAAAACCGGCCTATCCTCCGCTACCCACCCCCCCAGCCCTTTTCACTTCGCTGGGTGAGGTGCTGACTCCACCTCCCCCAGGCAGGCCAGGACTCATTCTGCTGACTTAAGAAGATGCCACGTAAATTAGAACTCATGTAACCATATGGTTCAAACCTGTGGGTCATATTTTATACACAAATGACTATGACAGGCGGTATTTTTGTGCTGACAAGTTGTATTTCATCCATGTTTACTTAGAAATCCATGCTATCATTAAAAGCTGAACAATAGAACTTTATCCTATTTTCATGCAAAAATTTCATTGAGTGCCCTTCTTATTAAACAAAAAAAAAAAAAGAAGAAGAAAAATTCACCCATGCAGCTTTTGCTTCCTCCTTAACTCTTATTATCTAAGTGTTTGGAGCTATGATGGTTTCAGAAGGAGTTCTTGAGCCCTGGCTTCCAGACTGGCCAGCATAGAGTGTACTAAACAGCTATTTTATTTGGGTCCCCAAAATAGAAAGTGTATTAGTTTACAGACCACTGCAAGCTGTGCGATGACCTCCGGATGTTTGAAAAGTGAACCAATTGATTCAACCTTCCATGACTTTACCTCCTGGAAAGTGATAAATCAGAGAATCTCCAATACAGTGACCAGTAACCTCCAAGATCTCTTGGTTAAAAAAAAAAAAGAAAGAAAGAAAGAAAAAAAGAAAAAGAAACAAAATTGTGAACAAAATGCTAGCTGAGTCATTCTACAGCTCTGGTCCTTCAAAGACAAACCTTTGAAAAATACTTCTCAAGTTTTCTAGAATTCTGATTAAACCCACAACCCAGCAAATCCTAGAGACTCTGATTAAAGTCGCAAGATCTAAGAGACTTCAGCACAAATCTTGAACTCAAACTTAAAATAAAAAAACTTTTGTACGCACACACACAAACACACAAATAACACCTTCTACCTTGAGAAAATGTCTTGGACTCCCTCCTTCTCTGCTCTGCCTTTGCAATCCAAAGTAATGCTATTTCCTCAATCAAAACTAGGCATGTGGTCTAGGAAAGGTATTTTTCTAATTTATGAATGAATTGATAGAAAATATCTGACAAAGCTATCAAAATTATAGTCAGATTTAGTTACATATCTGACAATTGACCCATCTTGGGTTATATCTTTTAAATTTCTTATAAATCAGGACTGCCCTGACCACTCCAGGCATACGGTTGTCAAACCTAAACCCTACCCAGAACCCTGGGAAGCTCTGTCGGGAAGTTTCACGGAGCATCTCAGGAAGCTCAGGGAAAGTGGGTCCTCACTCCCTGCAGCCAGGCAGACTGGATTTGAATGCTGACTACGCCTCTTACTTTCTTTAAGTAACTGTGTAATGCCACCAACCTGTTTCCTCACTTGTAAAATGGGATGAAATGTACAATGCCTAATGCATTTATTAAATGTTCATTTCTACCCCTAACCGAAAGAACAACATGAGATTGCCAAAGGGTAGCTGTCCAGGAAAGAGAAAAGTGTGATATGACTGAAATTCACTTGTACTTCCCTCCCGGCTCCGGCCCCTTGGCACCTTCTCTCTTCCCCAGGTGTGTATGTCAAGTCTCCACTGATAACGGCTTAGGGACTGATCCACCCCGGGGAAAGTATTTTAATGAGAGACTCTGCAAAACTTTAAAGCCTTTAAAGATGGAAGGGAATAATTTTCTTTGAAAGAACAAGTGTCATTCTATTATAAAAGTAATATATGCTTACTATAAAATATGAAAAAAGGCAGAAAAGTAAAAAGCAGAAAAATTGCCCATTATCCTGCCACCCAAACACAAGCACCATTAACATTTTGTTGTCTTTTCTGTATGTCTGTTTTTGTAAACTTTATTTATGTATGTGTTTAAAAGGGAATGATTATGTTGTCTTTAGTTTTGACTTAGGACAGAATGCATATGCAACTTTGTATCTTTCTTGTCATTTAGCATGGTAACCCAGGAAGCATTTTCCATAGTATCAGAACTTCTCATTAATAATCATTTTAATGGCTGCAAAGTAAGAGATAACATTTTTAAAAGTAAACTTTTTAAAATTGTTTAATTATTACTTAATTAGGGAAAAAAATTAACGCTAATAGAGGCTGGAGAAGATAAATGTATAAAACCAAAACTAAATGTAGTTTGTCTAAAGACAAGGATTTTTGTCTCTTTTTATTCTCTACAATCAGCCTGCTGCTTAGACTAGTGCCTGGCCCATGCCGGATGCCCTTTAGTGAATAAGACTGGATGAATATGTGGCCTCTGGAACTCCCGCTCCTAAAGCAGCACTGTGCCCTGGTTTGCTATAAACTCATTTTAGAGAATGATTGACAAGTAACTTGCTCACTCTATGCCTCCATTTCTTCCATGATCCGTTGCTAAGCTATCACTACGAGTAAATACACGATTCTAAAAACAGCAATAGATTTTTTTTAACTACCTGTTTCCCATTTAACACCCTCACAAGCATGTTTTGAAAACTACAGGGAAATCTGAGACTACTTCAAATTGTTTTTAGAGTCCTTTAGAAATTTTTTTAAAATGCAAGTTATAAGGGCAGTCAGTGATTCTCTGACCCCCAAGCATCTAAATCCATTGGAAACTCTGCACAAACGAATAAGAAAAGGGTCTCATTTAATGCAAAAGTAAATTATAAAAGATCCACTACTTTATTTACCCAACAGCTTTAATCCTCAAGAAAACACATCAAGACTGTGCCCTGCCCTACATGTGTTTGTGTGAGGTGCTGGCCAATGTGATACCCAGTTAGATTTTAGAGTCTCACCACCAAGAACTAGGGCAAGGTCAGTGGTTCAACCCAAGGACCAGAAACTGGTTCATAGAAAATATCAAATAACAGTTGGGCAAATCGGAGAGATTTACCAAAATGCTCATACCTAGTGAAAAGATCAGAGCAAAAGTAGAATTTTTTCTAATCTAGGAGCCACCATTGAACTTACCCTTGTATTATACTGAGTAATTCTTAGTGTGTTATATTAATGTCATAATTATTTTTGCCCTTCCAAAACCTAAAGATATAATATATACCCCTGTAAATGCCCACACAACTATTGTATGAGCAAAATTTGACTTTGAAAACAATTATAATGTGGGCAAGAAAAATGTTAAAATTTTCTTGTTGAAATCAGCACCACTTAGCGTAGTACTGATTGCCCGTAGAGCTTAGCACGGGCAGCCCAGGGGAATAAGGAAGGACATGCATCGCCACGTCCTCTCTTCTCTCGCAGCCCACAGCATAGACTTCAGACAACAGAGGTGTCTGAGGCAACAGCAAAGGTGGGTAAGAGGTTGGAAGACAGAACCTGTGAAAAAAAAAATAAGGGAAGTAGGGAGATTCAATATGATAAAGAAGATGAGATAGACCTTTTGGGATTTTAAAAATTAATTTGTAATTATATGAAAAGATGTTTCTGCAAGAGGGCAACACTCTCTCTTCCATCTCTGCTGAGGCAGGTCAAAAGAAAACGGACTTAAGCTGCAGCACAGTGGGTTTAGGAAAGACAGAAGAAGGAATTTCCTGAATGTGGAGGTCGTTAAAAACTAGAATGAGTTACTAAGGGAGTCTGTGGACACTCTTCCTCTGGGGAACATTTAAAAATAAGATAAATTTTCCTCTGTCAGGGAGGGTTTAGAAGTAATCCAACCAGAAGGCTTCTCAAAGCATTTTCCAGCCCTATAACCTGAAGGCCAAATTCCCTCCAATTTTATTTCTACAGTTAACTAGACCTGAGATGAATGCCTGAAGCGGAATTCAGCATTTCAGATACAGTAACTACAGGCTAATGCTCTTAGTTCTATAGTAAGATGCCACTTTGCATAAAAGACTGAAGTTGTAATCCTTCCTGGAAACCACACCAAAGAAAAAACTCACAACTCAAAAATTGGCAAATTAACTATTGTCAGGCATCTTTACACTCCTCCTCGCAAACACAAAACGCCATCTCCTCCTCTGTGTTTTCTCTTTCCCTTCGGTCTACTGAGCACACCTTTCCAGTTCTTAACTTTATTTTTCCCAGACAGTCATTCCAAATATTCCATTTTTACAGCTAGTCAGTTTCCACCAAAGTCTTTCAAAACCTAACCAAATACTTTCGCAGCAATTATTTGGCTAAGTTTCAATCTTAGATAAAACAAGCTGAAGAACAAGTTTGCATTTTTGAAAAATAGTATTTGGACACATTCCTTTCTTTTTATTTCCTCTGGAGTTTTCATCAAGCCACTCAGTGAATTTCATTCCAACTCCAAGGATGGGCTATCCTGACACTTGTACGCATTGATATAACACTCTCCCTTATAATTGACCTGCTTTGTTTGAGTTCCATGGTTTTCCTTACTTTTAAAAGCTTTGAGTCTCCTTTGTTTCAGGTCAAGTCAGGAATGTAAAAAGGAATTAATAGGCAAACCTCCTCCATGATCACTGGTGCCTCCTCCTCTTCATTCTTAGCTGAAGGTTTTGCTTTTTCCTTCGGCTTCTCCCTCCTCCTCCTCCTCCTCACCCCCTCACCCCAAGGCATTTGTCAAAAGGTCCCTCTGAGTTCTCCAACCCTTTTGTCCAGCGCTCGAACTCTCTGAATTCAAAAGTAAAGAAAAGGAATTTGGCTTAGGTAAGAAAACGGGAGATAGCCCGAGGGAAAGGGAAGAGAAAGGGGCTTCAGCCACTCTGGACGCTGGCAAGATGCTTCCTAACAATTCTCTCTTGGGCAGAGCGAGAAAAGTCCTTGGACACATGCATGCCAGGACTTGGAAAAAAAGAGCTATGTGGCCTCCTAGAAAAATGACATGAATGTATTCGTCAGTTATGGATCAAAATTGATCATAATACTTAAACCATCCAAGAAACCAGCAAGGGTCTCCAACTTTGTTTCCAGTTCTAAATGAAGGTGACCACATTACAATCATCAAAATAAAAGAAAATCATCACTATTTTTACTTCTGTAAAAGCATCTCAAAGAACTTCAAGTCTTAGTGGGGATGTGGTGAGGAGGGAGATCACCTTAGTCTTTCTACTCCATGAGGAAAGTAAAAGAGGTGTGTTCTCTGCTTGTGCTCATGGGGAGAGCCAGCAGCAGGGAGAAGGTGTTATTTACTCAGGGCAGCATAAGGAATCACAAGTTCCTCTGTACCCAGCTGTAACATGTACTTCCCCAGGATGCCCTGTAGGATGAAATTGATTTGTATAGTTAAATAGGTAGTAAGGTGAAAAATTAAAAATTAAGAAATTCAATATATACATTTATGCACAACAATATTAAATTGAGCTTATGAATAATGTCTTTCAAATAATGCATCATTAAATATTTAACATCCGGAGAGATACTGATCCACAGCAGTCAGTCTTCTTGGCAGTAGGTTTACTCAGCCTCTCTAGTTCTGAATCTCCACGGCTCAACTTAGGTTTATCTGGAGAGGTAACCACAGCCCCAGTCCTTTTCAGGCCACTGAGTTTAACTTTCTCAGAAAGAGAGTTAGAGATGGAGAGAAAGAGACAGAAATATAGACAGAGATAGAGAAAGGTCACAGAAGAGCCTTTGAATTGGTTCCACCTCAGGGAACCTATTCCCACTCAGACACACTCAAAGACAAACAAATGGCTCTGGGTACTCCATGTTAGATGGTTCACCCTGCCCTGGAAACTGGTAATCCAGTCCTTCATGGAACAATCCCTGGGCTAATTGTATCTTTGTTCCCTGAAGCACTAAGAGATCATGATGAGCATAGTTTCCCCATTTAACCCCTTCACTTCCTTACTCCAGTGTGTCCAATCACCACTCTCATTCGCAGATGAGAATCTCCATTTTCACACATGGTCCGAGCCTTTGTCTCAATCCTTTGCCTTAAAAAACAACCAACTGGTTCTGCCTTGGTCCCTCACCTTCCATAGTTTCTGGTACAGATCAAGGGCAGAAATACCCTTGGAAGGGAAGAAACCACACTTCTAGCTCATAGAAGCACGTAGCCCGCTCAGGGAGAGTCTGCCAGAGCACTGGGGCACCACAAATGCCATGCCCTCTGCTGAAACTTTTGGAAATGAGGCTGGTTCTCCTGCAGCAAAACAAATCACACTTTGAACAAAAAGCTCCAAAACTTAGAAGGAAGAGAAGATGAAAGCTGCAGATCTCTTTGTAAATTATATATTATCTATGCCTAGAATGCCCAGAGGGGTCATGAATTTAGAGAACTCAACAACAACAAAAAGCCAATATCTGACACCTTATGTTCCTAAAACTCACTACAGCCCTGGGAATGAAAGTATAGGGAGAAGAAGAAAAAAAAAGAAACAGCAAATAAATTATTTAGAAGAGGAAACGTTTTCATTATTTTCTTGTGTTTTTCTGAGCTTTTCCCAATAGTTTCAAAACTGGTAGAAAGAGAAGGAGTCCTGTCTCCTAAATTATCCTTCGAATTCAAATTATCTCTGACCTGGGATTGAAAAAAATCTTTCATGCCTTTATGAACTAGAATGAAAAATACAGAATCCTCCATCTTAACCCTTTCTTTTCTTTCTAAAATATCATAAGGAAAAGGAATAAGGAGATTTAAATCATGTATCGTCTGAGAAAGAGACTGGGTTTGTTTTTCTTTTTTCCCTCTCCAAATCTGCCTTTCAAATTAAGGAAACTTCTATTCCTTACACTGTATTGGGAAAACGTCTTGTAAAAAAGGTGCTGGCGCTTCTGTGATACCTGAAATCCTACTGCACATGCGCACATTTTATTCAGAGAAGGTTCCAGGAGCCCATCTCCACTGTGCTGTGTCGCACTGAGCAGGTAGCTGACAAAGGTTAGGAGTCCGATGAGCGTGTGGCTCTAACTCATTAGCTGTGAACTGCTCAAGACGTCTTGCTCCTCTCAATACCCGCAGTAGGTAAACGCTCAATAAAGTCTGATCGACTAAATAAATAAGTGAATGAGCAATGACGTCTAAATCACTAAAGGGGAGGTTTCCCCTCCTTCGCCCCTTCTTGCCCTCCTTTTCGATCTTTCCTGGGAATCACTCCTTGTCCATTTTCTTCCCCTAAGACATTTTTAGAAATCAAAGGAATGCACCCTATTCCGAGAGTCCCACACATGCTGTTTCTTATTTCATCTGAGAAAGAATTTACCGAAGAGTCCTCCCCACAGCATATGGATTGAATTTCCATTCTCTTCTCCCCATTTCCACCTTTCTTTTATTTCTGTTCCATCAGAGCAGAGCACTCAATATGCTACAGAAATAATTTTCTGCTGAATGAGGCTCGGCCATAAGTCAAGGGCAGATTTATTAAGGCCCCTGCACAGCCTGTTCCCCAGCTTACTGTGGACATGACAGTTTAAATCTTTGATCACCCTTACACGTAACCCCTTCGCTGCTGAACAACCCAGACCCACGAGAAGAGCAGCCCCTCCTGGCACTCAAGATGAGTTGAAAATAGTTCTGAGCCCATGCAGGAAAGGCATCTTCACCAGGGCGTCCAGTGCGTCTGGAGATAAGTATTCAAGGTATAATCAGGGTGGCTTAATGACAGGGACACCTTCTGAAAAATGTGCTGTTAGGTGACTTTGTCATTGTGTGACCATCACAGAGTGTTTAGCCTGTTGCTCCTAGGCTGCAAGCCTGTACAGCATGTTGCTGTACTGAATCCTGTAGGCCATTGTAACACAATAAGTATTTGGGTATCTAAACATATGTAAAGGTAAAAAAGCTAAAGCATTGCACTAGGACTTTAGGACAGCCACAAAGTCACTAGGCAATAGGAATTTTCAGCTCCATTATAATTTTATTGGACTACTGTCGCATATTCGGTCTGTTGTTGACCACAACATCACTATGCCTCGAGTGACTGTATTTCCCCCTCCCCACCCACTATTCTTCTCTACCTGCCTCTGCTTCCAGATGACCACTTCACTGGCATGGGAAAGGTTTTCCTGGGAAAAGTCCACTGCACCTTGTGTCGCCAGGAGAGCTGCTTTATGTAGGGAGTTAGTTGGGTGTTCTATGAAAGACTGTCATTTCTGTTTGGGGATTTTTGCTTTTGTATTTAATCATTTTACCCGTCTGTGACAGTTTACCAAACATCTGGCACCATATAAACCAGTTTTTTAAAAAACCCTTGGATCAGTTGGGTGGTGAGATTCTATGGGTACTAAAACAATTACTTTCACTGTAATTCAGTGTTGTATATTGCATCTGGGGTACTTTGGTCATCACCAAACACACACGCAAACACACACTTTCTTTTCACAAAACAGTGCCTGAAGCTGCCCTTTAGAATATTAAAAGGCTTGCACAAATTTTAAGGCCCTAGGGAATGAGTCCTCCTTTCATGCTAACAAAAATAAAACACCCATATCACGTGTATCAGGTGGCCAGCATGTGCGTTCCCTAATTTTAGATTCCTTAGCCCACGTTTGCCTCTCTGATGCCCCCTAAACAAATGATTACTACTGCTATTCCTCCTATGTGGGTAGCATGTTACATGTATGTTTTCCCACATACTTTACTTCATTAGATTGTCACCTTAATTCCCGGACGTGGATGTTATTGTCCTCATTTTGCACACAAGAAAATCTGAGGCCTTAACCTAGTGAGTTGCTCAAAATAACACACTGATATAGGTAGTGGAAAATCCTCACACCCTCTTTGGAGGCACAATCTCCTTACAAATAACTCCTTGTGAAATCACCACAATGCCAAAGAGCTTGTGGAGAAGGCTGTTAGTAAAATATCTCTTCTTTTCTGAGTATAAGTACAAATTCACACTACACAGAAAAAGAGAAAATGACCCAAAGATAACCATGCTACCATCTTGGTGTATATCCTTCCAGACTTTTTTTCAATGAGAAGATGTTATTGTTGTTGTTGTTTTAAGGTCAAACAAGATACCCATCCATTTTATTCAAAAATATTCACAAAAGACTCCTTGAGCATATACTAACAGGAAGGAGAAAATATATACAGACACAATTGAAATTGTACAGCTCATGAGAACAACTCAGCCAGTAAGTTTCTTTATTAGAAAGTAGCTTAATTGACATAGGCTAGCCTTAACCTTAAAGATTCCTCTTCTCTATTTTAAATGTTAAAATAGAAGGCAGAGCCTGGCGAACTCCTTTTGAGAGATGCAGGGAAAGTCTAGAGGCAAAAAATAAGCTGTAGACTAGTAGAGTGCAGATTAATTACATAAAATACGTATAACGGATGTGAGAAAGATTCAGTCAGGAGAGAACAGCTTCTCAGTTACCCCAGGAGGAGTCTGCCATCCACAGCTCCAGTCAAGGAACCATGACATCACTCGGTGGGAAATGAAGAGTCGCAGAATTGGGGTGGAGGAGACAGGCACAGAGAAGAGAGAATAACCAGAGGAAATTTCCAGAAATTTAAAGTAGATTTCCCCATTCACAGGGAAAAGTAGAAAACAAGGACCAAACAGAACTGACACAACCACCATAAACTCATCAACCGTAGCGTTGACATAGGGTATATTCCCCTCAAATTGCAACTACTTCTAGAAACACAGAGGAATCTCAGAATCCAGGCATAGAGTGGCAGCATCCGAGGAGAGCTAGCCAGGGAGCTGCGTAGAGAGCTCATACATCTTCTGTTTCTGTTTAGGTAAACACAAGTCCCTACCCACGCCCAGTTATAGCTGGAGACATTCAAAGAGAAACACGAATGCATTTTTCTTTCAGCAGAAGATTAATTGTGCATCCTCTGACTTGAGTGTTGGTGTGGTCCTCGGGGCCTCACAAACTCTGCTTGGAGGAAGCAAAAGGAAACAATACGGAAAGTATACAAAGAGCTGAGGAGAGCGAAATCTTCAGGCTTGGTGCTGTCAGGAGAAATAACAAAAAAATAGTCAAATTTCCAAAAAGTCGGGTGTCTGCAAAAGACCCTAACTGTTTTCTACTTGGGGGTAACCCAAGTAAGTATACTGTGCTGCTGTTGGGGTCCCCTGTTAGTCCTACAGAAACAGCCTAAGGCCCCCCCACCCTGTGCTCATACTAAAACTTAGTTTATCAAAGGGGAAAAATGTCCACTGGGCTGCCTTTTTTTCTCTTGGCAGGTCCTTGATTGTCACTAACACCTGCCAGCTCTACAAGGTCATCCACCCAGCTCACTTGCCGGGTATTTTCATTATCTGCCAAATGAGCTGGGGGAGCTCTTAGTTGCAGAGAAATATATGTGTTCCCTCCCTAATCACATCTTTTCATCTCCTTGGAGCATTTCACTTGGTCCCTAGCGATGATTTCAGGCAGGCATTTATCTTGGAGTTTATAGGATATTTGGCCATATCTGCTAATACCGCAAACATTTTTTAATCTCCACCTTTTAATGTGCAGTTGTAATAATAGAGGTGTGTCATTCCTTAAGTGTTTTCATTTCAAAATAATTTTTGTGATTGAATTTGGTCCCATAAATTCTTATTTATGAAAAACAAGTTGCCCATATGTCTGAAAAGCCACTTCCTCAACATTTCTCCCAAAATACCTTAAAAGCCAAGAGTACAACAGCCACATTGGAACAATGAGGATAACTGACAGGTTTTGTGCCTGTGTGTTTTTTTTTTCCGTGTGCCCCAAAGTTTCTAAGCCTTTGGGAGCCTCCAGGGACAATGACTCTGGTTTAATAACTGTGAAATGCTATTGAACTGGCAATAAAAAATATTCTCCACCACCAAACAATATGATACTTACAACAGCCAGCATTCCTGCCAATCACAGGGCATTCACGCAAAACTGACTTGAGTTCCTCTGGCAACGGGAGAGCCCCCTTGTAAAATGTGTGTGCACAAGCAGGAGGGTTTGGCAGCATCGGAGGAGCTCTGCAGCCATACACCACAGTTTGGATCGCACTGAACTGCTGTAGTTATGTTCCCCTAGAAGAAAAACTTCTCTCTTGTTTGCAGAAGGTAAATTAAAACATCAGGGTTGCATACTAGTGCCCGTAGCCTCTACCACATGCATTTTTACTCTCTAAGTCCATCATTCATAAATTAGAGCACTTATTCTGTAGACCCACTACAACGTTCCCAGGGTTCCTCATTTTGATGGACAGAATTGGCAAAGTAGCAAGTTATTCCACATGAAGGTGATTTTTGTTTTTTTAAGTGAAAGGAGTGAGCAGGGCAAAAAGGGGCCTCCCTTAAAATAAACAAGAAAGGAAGAAAATGTCGTTTATTTAAAGCTGAGAAATGTCCCTTTCTGGGAAGAAGTTCATAAGATCCACTGAGTTGTCGACAGGACGGCTAACCAAATGACCGCTCGAGGAAGGTTAATGACCGTATTCTTCCTACGGGTAATATGTTTTCTACATGAGATCAGGAGCTGGCCTGACTTAGGCAAATTGGCTCTGTTTTTAAGTATATGTTATATGGAGGAGCATTGATGGGCAAACACTCTGAAATTGAGATACATAGACTAAGTCATCACACCAGACTGCTGCACCATGTTTAGAAATCTAAGTCAAGAAGTATGGACAGCAGAAGCAATAGAAGGTCACCTCAGATGCCATTTAGCTGAAAAGTCCTGCTACGCACAGACTGAAGTCATAGCAGAATTTCTGTTATTCTGCTGCTACGCACCATTATTATTCTTGACCCTCTGCTCGGTGTGAACTGGGGATTTGATGTAGCACAGATAAGATTTTGAATTGGTTCTTCCCCAGACAAAAGGGGTAAAAGGAGAAAATTCTCATGCAGACAGGGTGGATTGGCACAGAGATCAAACGAAAGAGAATAGCATGTTCAGTATTTTCCTTGATGCTTGACTTTTGTGGTTGCAAATGTAGCAGTTCCAAAGGGTTCAAAGAAGAAAGAGGCTGCAAACAAAGGAGTTCTAGAAAGTGTAGTGACAGAACTCTTCTTTGAATTTGACACTATTAAGATCTCTGTCAGATTGTACAGGTGACATTTCATTAACACATATGAAATCTTTTTTTAAAACAAAACAAAACAAAACCCCAATCTTTTCATTAGTTTGTGGAATGAGGCCAACACTCTAGCAATAGTTTTTTAGTAAATTTTGAATCCTTCATTTGGCTGTGGTCTCCTCCACAGCACAAGCCCACACATAGCAGGTTCTCAATAAGTGTTAACTGACAATGTGCTTCTACTTTCTCTAGTTTAACCATATGAAACTGCTTCTTTTGTAGGTCAAAAATGATCAAATAGTGGCAGTTTCATAGGGTTGAACCCAGTGCTTACTAACTACCCCTATACTGTCAGCTACTTCATTCATTCTGCAAACGTTTTCTAAGAGGTCCTGTGTGCGCCTGCCCCTGAAGCTAGACTTGGCTCCACTTTACCAGTGAGGAAAGAGAGAAGCAGATTAGTTAAGAGATTGCCAAAGCCAAGTAGTTACCTGAAGAATAGCAAAATCTTGTGTGTTAGTCTCTAAACCTTGTATGTTAGGAATGTTTTCATTGTAAGTAAGAGAAGCCCAACATAAACAATTATAAGCAGAAAAGTGGATTTAGGGGCTCATAAACTGTAAAGTTAAAAGGTGGAATTTTTTCAGGCACAGGGGCTCAAGTAATAACAATCTCTCTCTCTTTCTCTCTCTCTCCCCACCCCCGCCCTCGTCCCAGCTCTTTGTTATACTTGTCTCTCTTCTTTCATATGGTGGCTTCATTCTCTCTTGCCATAAGCTTTCTGTAGATACAGCTTGCCATCCAAAAGCATCCCAAATCTGTCCCAGTGCCCATGCGCCAGCTCTCATGGAAGGATACCATTAGATCCTACTTGGGCCATATGCCTCGGCCTGGTCCCAGTGGAGAGCAAGATTGGATCGGGCCAGGTCAACATCAGGAGCGCACCCCCTAGGGCTAGGAACAGGCTCTATGATTGACAATCCAGCAGAACCTTCTAGGATAGAAAAGATGCAATTTCCCAGTGGAAAGAGGGAAGCAGCAGACAAAACCACAGATGCTCCATATTACCTTGCCAGTCCATCCCCATATGCTATCCTGCCTGAGAGCTCTAAAACAATTCATTTGCTACCCCATGAACTACATTCTCATTACAAAGTTGGTATCCATGAGACCCAAAGACAACTCACTACTGAACTCCTCCTTCCCCACCCCTCAGCCACAGGATGTAGCTGGTGCTTGCTTCTGGTCAGGGCCCGGAGGCCACAGGAGTTGGTACATATATTTGCTGAACCAAATGGATTTGGTCTCCAAGTGAGCCAGTTGGTTCTGAGCTGTATCATGTCTATGGACTATAATATGACTGTGGCAGACCTGGTCAAGGGTTTCAAAATTTGGTGCCCTTGTTTCACCATATAAACCACACAAAGGTATATGTGGACATCAGTGCAAACCCACCACACCTAAACAAACCTGCGAGAGGGTAAGCCACGCTGCATCTCTAAAATTAGACCAATATCACAGGCATCTCAGAGTTAATTGGGGGAGAGCAAAGGTTCTCAGAAAATGAAATTAAAATAGTATGCAGATTCTCTTACATTGTTATACTATTTACCCAGGGAATTAGTATAATTTGATAGGAAATATTGATAGGAAATAAAATAAATGATTAAAAGCATATATAGGCATTTAATCAATATTTATTAAACTAAACTGGATTAAATTTAGAGTTGTCTGAACTTTCAGTTAGATAGGAAAGCTTGCCATGACTCGTAGACTTAGCTGACTCCTGCTGGCATTACGACAAATCTGGTAGCAGTTAGAAAGCAGTGGGCACAATGTTCTGGTAGAATTTGGCTGCAGTTGGAGCCCAGAGGGTGTGACTGTATCCACTGTATGAGATGGTCTGAGAACTTGCTAAGGTGGGCAGGGGTGGGGACAGTCCGGTTTTCCAGAAAACCCTCGCTGAGCAAATATACTTTGCCTGCGTGCCCTGTTGGGGTCTTCTCTAGTTTCCAGACTATCTTCTTAACAGAGGGTGCCACTTTAATATCCTGCCATTACTCTTAACGGTGCCTGTCATGAGCAGCCTGAGGGAGAGCCACAAGAAGTTAATAAGAACAGAGTCAAATGTCTTCAAACAATATAGCCTTTGAGGGCCAGACACAGCCCTTTGGACACTGACCAGCAAGAACATACAGGCGTCCAGAGAGCAAGGTGCCATGCTGGGGCCCCTCAGAAGTCTTTGGCCTTCTCTGTGTATGTCTAAACAGCACTGGGATTAATTCAGTGTTGCCCTGGGGTAAGAGCCTTCCCTGCAGGGCCAGGTACTCACAAGGGAGCTTTCCCTGGAAAGCTTTTAAAAACCATTCACTCTGCCAGGCACAGTGGCTCATGCCTGTAATCCTAGCACTGCGGAAGGCCAAGGCGGGCAGATTGCCCAAGGTCAGGAGTTCGAAACCAGCCTGAACAAGAGTGAGACCCCATTTCTACTGTAAATAGAAAGAAATTAATTGGCCAACTAAAAATATATACAAAAAATTATCCAGGCATGGTGGCACATACCTGTAGTCCCAGCTACTCAGGAGGCTGAGGCAGAAGGATCGCTTGAGCCCAGGAGTTTGAGGTTGCTGTGAGCTAGGCCTGATGCCACGGCACTCTAGCCTGGGCAACACAGTGAGACTCTGTCTCAAAAAAAAAACAAAAAAAACCAACCATTCACTCATCAGAAATTCACCATTACTAGCCTTGGGCCACTTTACATACAATGCAATGACTGATTGGAGGATGAGTGGTGGTGGGAAAGAGGAAGGGGCTCATTGTGGTTGATCAAGAATGCTGTTCCTAATTGGGTGAAGCCCCTCACATTATTAATGTAGGCTACACACAGCGGAACAAAACAATATTAATAGTAATAACACTTACTACATGCCGGGAACAGTCCTCAGGCCTTTCCATACACTAACTCAGTTACACAACCGCCTTGCGAAGTGCATACTATTATTACCCCTATTTTACAGCCAAGCGTCACAAGCAGTAAGCATTTGTCACCCAAAGCCATATTCTCAGCCACCATAAACACTGACCCAAACAGAAGGTTTTTGTCTTTTAAGTAAGATAATACATATAGAATGCATGAGGAATGCACTTAGCACATATTATCAATAGGATACCAATAATATAACACATAAGCAACATATTATGGTATAATTAATAATTATCCTTACTAGGATTATTATTACAAGTAATTAATGGTAAAAATGTTCTGATTTGACTAAAAAATCACATAAGAACTAATGATGGAAGAGCGGGACCAGCAGGCAGAGGCCCTGAGCCTGTTTCCAGCCCTGGGTTACTGATTTACATGTTAACAAACTCTGGGTTAGTTTTCCTCTGGCTCTTCCTGGAGACATGATGCCTCGGTATTTAGTAATCTGGTTTTGAGTTTTTCAGGTGAAACTCTAAGAGGGTGTTATTGCAGAATTGACACCTAAGTTTCTGAATATCAAAATAGTGAGATTTTTTAAAAAGGAATTTCAAACTTTAATCAGTCCAAGAAGTAGAAAGAATTTGAGCATTATCAACCAGACTTTTCAAGATAGTTTTCAGTCAATTCTATGTGCAATTTTATAAAGGAAATTGTATTTATTATAGCACCCATCCAAGACAAAAGATTGAGCAGCCATCACAATAAAAACCTAGCTGGACAGATGTTTTCAGGCATCATTTAAGTTTGAAAGCTGAGAAACATATTATGGCCAATGTCTGAATGTTATGCCTGCCCACTGTCAAGCCACAGGACTGACTGTATTTGGTACTGAGTAGGAAGGACATTTTGGTCATGTGTAGGCACAGCCAAACCAGCTCTGACAGTGCCAGCGCTGTGTGGCAGGGACATGACGTATCACCAGCACTCTGCCTGCCTCTCCCACCCACAGCCATAGGAAATGACACAGGAAAGATGAATGTTTGCTCCTAACTGTGCTTTCATTGACTGAATTTGGGAGCTGCCAAATTCAGAGCAACACGTAGGACTTGGGTTTATTTTAATTTTTTGGTTTGTGTGTATGTTTATTTGCTTTTTAACCACAGCAATTTTCTGAGTGCCACCTACGAAGAATTTGGGGGAATGAGAGCTTTATCTAAAGGGTTTTTTTTCCTCCCCCACCAGAGTACACATTGCCATTTTAAGAAAGATTTCTATCAACTGTGAGCCTCTGCTTGCAAGTGTTTGTATAGCTAATAATGTTAAAAACAGAAGCCATAGCATCCATTTTAAGTTTCAGGCATAATGGAAAAAAAGCGTTTCCCTCGTTGAGAAGGCTCCTGTGTTTCCCAGCAGTGCCCGAATAGGATGTTTGTTTTAGGCTGAGAGAAGGAACGGCAGGCAGGCAGAAAGTGAACTGAGAAATGGCTTTTTTTTTTTTTTAAGTGTGGCAGATCGTTAATAACCAGTGAAGGATGGACTCAGGAAGCCCCATTGCACGTATTTCTGGGACTGAAGTTGAAGACTTCATTAATATTCCAGGGGAATATTGTTCCCATGAAGTTCTCTGTGGGCCAAAAATTCTAACCCACGGTCCCTTCTGAACAGCTTGAGGAGCCGTAGGCTCTGGGACAGCTCACAGAACTTTGATTATCATTTGAAGAAAGATTAAGTTTCTTTCTCTGCCCCGCTATAGAAATAAGTTATTGCGCCTTCTTTTGTTAATCAGTTCAGCTCAAGTTTAGTCCCCTTTAATTCTCTGATTTCATATAATGTGGCAAAATGCTGAAATCCATTTATCTGGCAATTGTTTGGCGTTAGTAACATAGCGTGTGCCATATTTATTTTAACAATTTGTAGGCCTACTCCAGCTCCGACGATGGGTCTGTGCCAGAGGCCTTTAGAATCTCAGTTTGGTCTGTCTAAAACAGGGCCTGCATGCACGGATAGGAAAAAAAAACCTCACAAAGCCTACATTTTGGCTAGAGAGGGATGTTAGGAGAGAGGAGGGGTATTTTTCATTGCCTACTGGACGAACGTGCAGACGCTAAGTTATACGAATGGGCCCAGGAACTGCCGGAAGATGGACTCCCAGTCCCTGGGTCTGGGCATGGGATGACAAGGGAAAAGAAGAGAGAAAAACTTTGCTAACTCTGCCTACTTTGGGAATAGTATGTCCTGTCGGGAGGTAAAAGGTAGGCATGTGTCAAGGAAAAGAAAAGTATGTGTGTGGGGGGTGCTTTTGTTTTATACAGAATCTCCCAAGGAGAGGGAAGAAAACAAGCAAGTAATAAATAACATACCCAAGTTTATCCAGAGCCCAAACAACCCTCAGGCCTGAGGCTCTGCAGACCCTCGTTCCCTGCCAGACCCACTGCCAACAGACGCCTTTCCCGCCCGAACACCCAGGCCTTTGGCCCGGGGGGGAAAATGTTGGTAAGGGTGTTTTGTAGCTTTTTCTCCTGCACTCTGATAGGAACAAGCCCTGTTTGTTGAAACCTCAACGTCCCCACTCTATTTCCACTCTGCCCTCATCCTTCTCCAATTTTTTCTTTTAAATCCCTTAAAGGAAATGTCACTGAAACATAAGGAATTGGTCATTAGTATGTCTAACAGTGGACATTTTTTATGTAAAGCTCTGACTATAGCGAACAAAAGCAACTGTTCAGAACTCTCGGGGAAAAGAAAATTGCCCAGCAATTCTAAGTTAATGGGCAAGATTAATGGATTGTCATATAATGTGAAGGGAAAGTATTAGAAAAAAATGAGAGTGGCTCTACAAAATTGGTTTGGAATTGGAGTCTACCTGAAGGCCCCTCAGCCGGAGCATTACTGTCTGCAGTATTTTCAGCTAAGCGGTGTATTAATTTGAAAGCCATGCCTGGTACCCGGCACTTAGTGGTTGGTTTTATGTTAAAAATGCTTAGTATGAAACCTGTGCTGAAAGTTTGCCCAAACATCTCATAGTTGACTGCAAACCCGAGTGCCTGGGGGCTCTGAGTCCACACCTCAAGAATGCCGGTGATCGGGGACTTTCTGGCTCCACACCTGGATTTGTCAAGGCCTCTTCGGGCTGCTGGGAATGTGCCCTGCCTGGGGCCCGCTGCTCTCCCCGTCAGCCCTCTGACAGATGAAAACACAACAGGGTCTGTTGCCTGACTGACACATTCCTCTCCTGTCTGCCTCTGAAAGGACTTTATTTAACAGTCCTGGAGTCGGGCTTTGACTGACAGATTGTGAGGGGTAAAAGTCATTCAGTTCCATTAAGCTCTGTAACTGCTCTGGAACAAAACACCTTCAAAAAAAGTAGGGGGTGGGGAGGGGAAAATAGAGCCGTGGAGAGTGGGGGCATGAGCTTTCGGGAGAAAAAAAGGGGATTCTTTTCAGGTTCAAAAACAATCCTCCTCTTTGCCTTCTGTCTATCAGTTAGGGCGGCATTCCCAGAGGGAATACAGGCCCGGCCTCATTGGTGTCATTCAGCTGCCAATCTCCTGACAGGGACACCAAAGGGCCTCATGTAGCGCTGCGGAAACTGTCTGTCAGGCCATCGGCAGCTGCTATGACGACATCGCCTCTGTTTTTCTAGGACTATTATGGCAGGGGGAGTTCACCCCAACAGAGTCGAAGAGTCTTGGCTCCAAATCTCTGTTCATATTTTCCTTTCACACCCCCCTCCCCCCGCATCTCCTCGATCCCAGTGTGCATTTCTGCACGAAAACAGCCCCAGATTGCCTTGCCTGGCTGGGCTACGGGGTAAATAACAACTTGCCAGCCAAGGACATGGTCTTGGGTGTGAGGAGGGGGTTCTGCTTCTGGGAAAAATCAAGGGCTGACTGAATACATTCAATGGCTCCGGTTCAAATGAGTCCAGACAAACAGGATTTGCAAGGAAAGGTGGCTCGGTCGGCCGAAAGGCCCGCACAGGCCGAGAGTGTGAAGGGCAGCGTGGGCCCCACCGCGGCGTCCTGCCAAGCCTTGACCTTGTTTGGGTTGCTGTGGGTGTCATTCCCCCTGAGTTTTGCTTGGAGCCCGAAAGCTCAAATGGAGCTCAAGACTCTAAGCCAAACTCAGCACCAAGCAACCACTTCCCACCTCTCTGTTTTTCTGCCTTGCTCCTCCTCTCTCCGTGGCCAGACCCACACAGGCTGACTTGGGTTTGCCCCAAAGATGCCTCAGCCCTGGCTGATGGCACTGAAGATCCAAGACTGACTACAAAGGAGCAGTATGCTCACTTGAGCTTTCTGGCTCTGCTGGGAAAGATTCCCCCACTCCTTCTTTACCCGCTACATCCTCCTACCTGGTCCTGATTCTGCCTGAGACTCGGGGGCAATAAATCAGAGCCACTGATGGCCACCTGAAAAGTTACCTGGTTGCCATTTTGTGATGGCTGTTTGCGATTCCTGGCGTTTCCCCGGAAGTCTATTCACATTGCAGGGAGACGCCGCTTCCAAACGGTAATGATAGCACTTTGTACCAAGCTGCGAGCTGGAGAGCGCTGCTGCCAAGCCCCACGGCTGGGCCGTCGTGTTGCAATGCTTCTGCTTCCATTATAGTTCTTCACATGTTCTGCCCAAACCGTACAAAATGTTTAGCCAAACCCTGTAAGAACATGTACCTAAAGCTATCTCCACGCTGCCAGGGCTGCGAAGTCTATCTCTTCTCTTCCTTAATTCTGAAAGCTCTGCTAGGGTCCTATATTTTCTGAGCCTAAACTCCATCAGGGGTGGCGGAAATCTGTCTACACAGCAATACAGTAGTTTCAGGCATCCAGATGCTGGGCCTTGGATACGTACCACCTAAAAGAAGACTATGCCTGCAGAAATTCAGAATTAACCAGATTTTTGGCACTGGGAGTATATGCAGAGAGGAACAAATAGACAGAGAGAGAGAGGTTAACTTGATTATCATCTTCCTATTCTACAGCCTCAGGGGGACACACTCAGGAGCCAGGCCTTTGCCATCTGCATCGACAGAAACTGAAGCAATCACGGGAGCCACTAATTGTTCAATAATGAGTGAACATTTCCACATTGCTTTGCAGGTCTTTGGTTGTTATTGCCACACATTTTCGTTACTGCAGCACGGGAATCTGACCTACGGGATTGAGCAGGTGGTCAAAGTTACATACAAAGAGCTCTAACCTCCTGGGACATCACCCAATAGGGACTTTAGCTGCTGGATCGAAGGATATTGGGATCATTTTGTTCAGGATGGATTATCTTGAGAACACCATTTGGAATAGCCCCAAATGAGCAGATGCTTTGGAGCTCCTAGATGTTGAATGGTGGCATGGATTTCCCTCCTGGGGCTCGGTGTCACCGTCCAGTGTCCTGTCACCTCATCCCTGCTCTTCGTGTTTTCCCCCAGGACTTCAGATCCAGTATTATGTGACGTTCGCGTTTCTGGCTTCACCATAGACAATGGTTTCCAAAAACCTCTCTGTCGAAGGCCAATTGGTATAAGATCTGAATACTGAGTTGCCTGTGCTGGAAAGACAACCATCTCTGTTTACTGCCTTCTCAAGCCATTCCTGACTGTCTGTGCCCACCTGGAATGCTGCGTGTTCTCTCTGACCTTGTGCTCCAGTGTCTATCATATTAGGTGCGATGCCTTTCCTGGTTTTCTTTCCATTCTGCTATCAACAGTTCAAGGGTCCTTGGGGCTCTTAAGGACAGGGATGCTTCATTCTTTGTGTATAATATTCATTGTGTGGTATCTTCGTTGAATTTTTTCCTTAGAGTAGTTCCCCTTGACTTTGTGACTTTCGGTTACATTGTGGAACCAAACCTGTTACAATTTAATTTTAACTGAATAAATAGTTCCTATGATTTGGTATTTATACATAAGTTTAGACAATTTGCTCTTATATCTCTGAGTGGATTCCCCTCACTGTGAATTAGCCTAAATGGACATAAAAAAGCAACAAAATCCATCATCAGCACCGCTAGTCTGTCTTCCATTTTCATTCCCATACAAACCATGAGGCTCAACACAAAAATACCTAACTTCTCTCCCCCACCCCTCCATCTCCCCAAATCAAGAAAATTCTAAGCCAGAAATATAAATGTATAACATGTCACTTTGTGCTGGTAAGTTGTAACTTTTATTTTGCCTCCAGAATGGGATAGGAAGTAAAGACTTGAATGATCACCTACAGTGACACAAATCCTGTGAGGATGGCTCCAACATGTTCCTTGGAATGTTGTGAATTTCTAAAATAGCACATCTACCCATGTCCAAAATTATATAAAACTTCATATTGTTAAAATTATCCACCATCCTCTATAAGCCACACACAGAGATCTTCTGATAAAACAAAAATAACTTTGAAGGACATGGTATACAGGAAATGTCAGAATAACCAAAAATAATTGACGGAAAAAAATCCAATATATCATCCTTAAATAACAAAACTACATATGAGAAGTATATTCTTTGTACTTCAAGGAAGAATTTTGGAAAAGTTCATTTGAAACGATAAATGGAATTGATCTATTAACAGTACAGAGACAGCTGTAAGACCCCCGAAACAGTAATGAGGCTGAATTTTCCCAAGTTAAGACTTTGATCCTCAGCAATGATCTTGAACTAGGGATTAAAGATACACAGGCACATTAATCGTCACTCTGTTTTCCTAGACCCCACGGATTATAATTTTGTGACTTTACTAGAATAATCATTATACAGGAAAAGTCTGGCTTTTTAAAAAGGAACTGAGCTAAGCAAAGCCAAGCTAAAGGTAAAATTAACCCTGATTGGGAGTATTGAGTACCCAGTGCCCTCTTAATAGCCATGGAAACTATAAATCTAATCCAAATATTCAGGATTTACCTTGTTTCTTTTATATGACTGATCGGTTTTTAAGAAGTGCTGTGCCCTTTAACATTTGTTGTGTTCTTAAATATAGAAGGACAAAGAATGGAAGGAAAAAAATGGAGAGAACAAAGGAAGAGGTGAGGAATGAAGATGGTTCAGCTTGTCACTAAGGTTAATAATGATCATCCCCAGAATGGCCATTCATCAGCTGGGTTGAGAAAGCCACAGAACCCGAAAGATGAGTCAGAGCAGCTCCAGAGCGAGCCAGCCACACATTACTTCTCTCAAGATGTTGGCATGCGATGCATGCTTAAACAAAGCATTCAGAAAAGGTTTTATCTTTTTCATAAATGAAATTGGCATCATGGTGCCTCCATAGCCTGAAGGCATTAATTGTCAAAGTCTGTTCCATAAACTTTTTCTCTAACTTTAACTTTGATTGCCTTTTATGCATGTAGAAACTGAAGCAGTTTATACTAAATGCTGGTTAGCCTTTTGTGAAAAAGCAAATTCTCACAAGGCACAATGACTTCAGCTGCCCTGGGAAGGCATGCCTTTAATCAGGACTGAAAGCCTAGTGCTGTTGGTAGGTTGAAAATGAATATATTTCCTTGAACTTCATGGTATTCTTAATTACAGTTTTAAAGGAAGTGGATGTTACAGAATCTCTGGCAAATCTTTGTGTTGAAACGTTGCTCCCAGGTCCGGATCTCAGTTCACTTGCCCTTCGACCCCGTGTTTCTCTATTTCACAAGGCTGAATTGCCAATAATTAGCTCTTTCTGGAGACTCATCTTTCCTGGGAAAGATGCTTTTTGAAATCCCCAAATTTCTTCAAAGACTCTGGAGGTAAAGAATTAAGAGAGGAGACTCGAGCCCATCCTGGTTTTCTTTTGTTCCATACACTTGAGAATATTTAAATGCCCCATTTTCTATAAGAATCAATACCTGACCTACTTCCTAGTCATTTGATAGATAAATATGTGAACCCAAAACTCAAGCAAAAGGTTGACCAGTGAAAATGGTATAAGCCACAAACTCATGATGTTAAGAGGTACCACTTCTTTGTGTCTAGCGGTCTCATGCATCATAGCCAAGTCACTGTCCCTCTCCGATTCCCACCTACATAACCTGATTAGTAGTTCACATCAGTCTTGCCATGATAGAATATACTTGTGGCCTTTTTTTGTGTTCCTGTTAAAGATCTTCCATGAAGCTCTGGCCTTTCTCCCTGTTTCCTCCATGATCCAGGCTGCAGGGAAAATCAAAATCCAAGCTGGGAGCCAACCAGGAACCTAAAACCAACTTTTCCAATCGGACATGTTCATAAACATCAAGCAAACTAAAATTTTTCTTCAATTCTTTTAGACATGCATTTCATCAAAACTGAGCTTTTTCTACTTTAAATACTTGAAATGGTTATCTCATTGGCTATTTTTCTAAAACGGTTTGCCACTCATGTGCTTTTAAACAAGTGTCAAAAAACATAGTGTGCTCTTGATACTGATTTGACATTTCCAGTTTGAAAGGCTGAGGTGTAGAAGTGGCTTACACACTAGGCTGATGCGTTGCCTTTTCCCAGACAAATGTACCTCGTGACATTTGATAACAGTAACATGATTAAGCAATGGCAGCCTGAGCATCAGTTCCTCAATGGTGCTTTAAAAATACTTGAAAGAGAGTAGGATCCTCGATACAGTAGAGCAATGTGACCCCTCCAACCCCCACCCTAAATATCAACTACCACACACAGAAAGGGCCAGACACAATAAAGCTTTCCTTTTAGATTTGGTTTGGAGCTTATCCCAACACTAGAAATTTTTTTGACGTAAGTCCTCTTTATTACTGGTTTTCTATAACTATTTGAGTAAAATTTCAAATCTTAAAAAGAATAAAAAATAAAAATAAACTCATCTGAAGCAAATACAAAACAATGGCAAGGAGTCACTTTGAGATCAATATGACACCCAAGCACAAACATGTCAATCTACTAATTAACCCTTAACCTCATGTTTACAGTATGTCTCTGGACAAATCTAAAATGTTTTATTTATAATTATGGCATTTCTCCTCTTGTGAAAAGTCTATTATATTTACTAGAACTTTATTTTCACCCCCATTAGTTACAAAGCAAAGAATGTGGCCCATAATGCAAAATATTTCAAGAAATGGAACCAGTAGCACTTGTAACAACATAATGTCAAGATTCTGGTAAATTGTCTTTGGCTGTTTTCAGAGGCCCAATATGAAATGGAGATCTCAATTATACAGCTATTTTGGGTTTGGTTGCTTGGCTTGAATGATTAGGATAATTATCTCAATTATTCTCTGCACTCTGTGTGTGCAGACACAGACTTAAAACATGATAGGGTGGAGAGTCCTTAATGGGAAGACAGAAAACCTGGATTTAGATGGATCCATGAGTAAGCCTGTAATTTTGAACAAGTTGCATCCTCTGTGTGTCTCCGTTTATCCATCTTACAGAAAAAGAAATAGAAACTTCATTTTATCGGAGCAAATCAAGATGATTAAACCTTTTCAGCAGCTTTTAGAGAAAATGTCACATGAAAACAAAATAATGCTACGTTAGCCGAGATCTCCTAGAAAACAGAGGTGAATCAGGAATTCAGTCCTGATTTCTTTGAGAGGTGTAATCCCAGGGCAATGAAAGTGAAAGAAAGAGAAGTGAGACAGAGAAGGGTCAAAGCAATGCAAAGTGATGCATTCTTATGTTGGCTGGTGCTTCACAGTGGGTCTCAGAGACATGCAGGAGTCCACAGAGGGAGGAACGAAAGGGCGTTTAGCCAGTTCCTTCCTACCTCCTGTTTGCCATTGGTCCACGCACATACTACGGGAAATTAACGCCACACTTCTAGGTTGCACCATCATGGCCTGCGGAGTGTCATTTCATCAGAGTTGGGAGGAGGTGGGAGAATCCAGAAGCTCAGGTGTGTTGACCAGATGGCATCAGGCTGCACAATGATGCGGGTCCTCACGGAGTGGACAGCACAGCAGGAAGTGAGTAGAGTGAGCAGCTGAGAGCTGGCTGACAAAGCTCGTGACATGCATGCAATGCAAACACAGTTAGACAAATTGGCTCCCTACTGTAACTACAGATTTGGCATATCAGTGAGTTACCAAGCATTACCAAAGTGCCAACTAATTTGCCAAAGTACACTGACCCAAATAGAAAATACTCAAATTTCTGGGTTTATTTAAATGGAAGGGACAAAATGCTAAAAGCATGGATGATTTTAAACCTTTCTAGAAGCCATAATATCACCAATGGAAGACAGCATGGGGGAGGGAGCACTGCACTGGGAATTAGGCCCAGGTCTTCCAGTAGCGAGCAATTCATTCCAGTCCGCATGCAGCAGCCTCGGCCTTGCTAGTCATAGTACTAGGATATAGGGCAAACCCAAAAATTCATGCACATTGTTTTTCTATTGAAGAGCTCAAGTTCTAGTCCAGGAGTTTAGTGGCTTTTATTTATTTATTTATTTTTTTGGCATATCCAGCATCCATTCCTTCTCCTTCTAACAGTGGTGCCCCAAATGTCATTTGAGGGCCTCCCCACCTCCTAGTCTCAGTCCCTGCAGTGTAGGAAGGGCTGACCCCATGCACAGGTCCATAGGCATGTACTCAAGGCCTGGCCAGTCAGAGCCACGTGATGGTTCAGAAGTGGTTCAGACACCATCTGAACCAGTCTAGCAGAAAGAAGGGCCTTTTTCCCCTTTTGGATTTGGAGTGGTGGCAATCTATCTCTGGGGCTGCTGGCAGCCATTTGTCCTCCCAGGTGAAGCCCGCCTGCACAATGCAGCCAGCGCAGAAGAAGGTAGGACTGAGGCATGGAGAGAAACTGGATCCCAAGAGTACTGTTAGAGCCTCTGAATCCAGCCAAACTTTTTGGTTACTGAGCCAATAAAGTCCTTTTTTTGCTTAGAGCAATTTCAGTTGAGTTTTCTGTCAGTTGTAGCTCAGAGACTCAGCTGATACAAGGAGACAGATACACCAGTAATCACAATGCAATGTGATACATCTTAACGTGAAGAGAAAAACTACATGCTTTGGGAGTTCCAGACAGACAGCGTTGCTTCTTTGGGTCGGTATCGGTAAAATGTCTTGTCTGCCTAGATAACCTTTAAAGTGCCCTCACCCGGACCCCATCCCCACATCCTACGGCTCAGGGAAGCCTTGGCTCATTAGAGCCTCTCTCCTGGTGTTGCGAACTGCTATATGGGGAAAAAAGCATGTCCGCGGCCATCTGTTTCCTGGCAAAGCAGTGCAGCTTCCTCTGCCTCCTTGAAGATTCTGTCAGATTATTAACATGGTAGGTCACATGGTTGGAGACGCAAACCCAACGCCGATTAGTGGAAGGGGAGGTGAGCCTGCCAATCGATAATCACCACACCACCTGAGGCACTTTGAAAAATTACCTCACGGCATTCCTGGGTCCTTAGGTAAATCCTTAGACTTCATCCTGAGTTCATCCTGAAGAAAATGAATCACACATGTGTCTTCCTCGCCCATGTGATGTGCACTGATCTGGGTGAGGCATGGTGGCTGTTCCATGCAAATATGAAAAAGCATTTGAACACATGGGATGATGAGTGCCACAGGAGGGGTAATAAAAATCAAAGTCCCATCTAGCAGGGGACTACGTTCTGGGGTTCCTTTCCCGTAGTGCCTACAATTTGGTTATTGTGAATAGGCACTGTGGCTTGGTTTCCTGCCCTCGACATGTAGACCCTTCAAGCAGAGGTGAGGGATCTTCCATATGCTACGTGTCATTTGGACAAGCGGGCCTTCTGCTCCCTCTTTTCAGGCTGACCACACATTTTAGATGCAGTGAAAATGAAAAAAAATCAGGTACCTTATTGTACCTTGGCTTTGGAGTGGGGGGAGTAGAACACCTATCCAATGCCCCTATTATTAATGGAAGCCACGTATTATGTCAGGTATTCTACATACAGCAGCTTGGTTTGTTCTCACAACAGTCCTATAACATAAATACTCTCACATTTTACAGAGAAGAAACTGAGGCACAGAGACATCAGTTAACTTGCCCGGGATCACACAGCTAACACTTAGCGGAACCTGACTTCCAATCTGGAGGCAGCATTCTTGCCTGCTGTGCTCAGCGGCCTCCCGGCTCTTGGTCTTCCCGGGGGAGAGGCATCTCAGTCCTACATTCAGTCCTACAGCCCACCCAGATTTTTCACTGGCCAGATTTTCTTCCACAACCCCAATTCTCAACTCATCCCCCTCCCTAACCCAGAGATTAAAAAGTCGTCAGATAAGACAATGCACTTGTAACTAAGCTGATGTTGTTATTTCCAGTGTTTTGCTGGGAATGTACGAAAGGCCTGTGTAAGTGCCATTAAGCAGGTATTACACATGTGGAGTCAGGCTCTGAGAGTGTGTGTGTGTGTGTAGTGTGTGTATTTGGGTAGATTTTATACATAAAATCCCCTCCAAAAAAAACCTTGAGAGAACATTTATCCAACCAACAAATGTTTATTGCATATCTCCTACGTGACACTGGAAGAACACTAGATGCTTAGTCTTTACTTTGCAGACATGAAAACAAGTCACTCCAAACAGAAGGAAGCATCTTTTACAGTTTTCTTAAACTCCATGAAATTTCTATCAGCCAAATCCTTTGACAGCAAAGTGGAAGAACTGGAAGTATAGGAAAAAGTTTTGAAGGAAGCAGCATTTTAATTGAGCCTTAAAGACTGAGAAGAGTTTTGGCACATATACGAGGGGAAGAAAAAATTCCAAAGAACACTGACAGTAAGAGAATATGGTGTTAAGATGATGGCAGGTTTCCATCAAAGGAGGTAGTCAGTGTGTGTGCACGTAGGAGACTCTAGGGAAGTCCTAGGAGAGGCTGGGCAAATAGAAGGGGCCACAATGCAGAAGGCCTTTATGGAGGGGACCCGGTGTTTTGTCTGTCCACCACCCACACTGCCTTTAGAGAGCTGCCCCTTCCCCACTGAGTGTGGACCCAGTGGGGCTGTCATCACTGTGCCAGGTACCACGGGGGTGGCACAAGGCTCGAGAGAAGAAAATCAGAGCTGCCATTAGTGACTGGCCCAGGGATGGACAAAAGATCCAAGCAGGAACCATCAGGGCTTTCTGGATCATTATAAGGATATAGGGAGAGAAAAAACAGCTCTTTCCTCTGAGGATGGAAGGATACAAATTTGGGAGTGTTGGCAGCTGTCTTTCCCATTATCTAGAATGACGCTGTCTGTAAAATGAAGCAATGGCAAGGGAGAATCAGGAGCCAGGACGTGACAAGAGAGACGGAGTACTGAAGGCATTGTTTAAGCCCCTGCATCCACCTGTGCCTGAAGTTCTAAATCCATCCCGGGACTTCTCAGTTATATGAGTCATTAAATCCCCTTTTGGCTTGAGCTAATTCAAGCTAAAGAGTCCTGACCAGGATAGCTATGAGTGTCATGCTAAGCAGTTTGGATTACACATGGAGGGCTAGGGAGCCGCTGAAAATCCCCCAATTTCAAGTGGTTAGAGAATGGAGACTTACACAGCACACAGAAAGACTATGGAGAGATTGAACAACCTTTCGGGGATCAGATGGGCCGCCCAGCCTCCCATCTTCCACCATAGGATGAACACTCACCGAATCACAAAATGAAACCTTACCAAATAGGAGCTATTCAGGGCTGGGAGCAACTTCAAGTGGGCACCTAATCTTCTAGCACCTCTGGATAAGAGGACAGATAAGCCCAGCAACGTGCCTCCTCGGGCTGGACGGGTCTGCTGCTGGGACCACTTCTTACCACACTGACAGGACCTTCTAATTCATCTTGTGAATGCAAGAAGTTAAACCCATCTGACAGCTGTAATAGAATGACACACTCTGCCACACAAAGCAAGATCCTCACACTGGTGACATGAGTTGGAGCTACAAATCATTCCCAATATTGTTAGCAATATTTGGATAGTAGATATCTTATCCAACAGGGTGATAATACCTCAAGAGGAGCAGGTGACTTGTAAGGTCAAGGAACAGGGCCTGAGACAGCATTACTGTGGCAAATGCAAAGGGTCTTGTTACCTCCCTGTCTGAAACTTAAGATGTTTGAAGAAGAAGAGGTGCTGAAATATCTGCAGTTGGTGGTGACACCTGAGAACGTGGTGATCCCACCTCCCTACACACAAGGGCAGGGATCATGCCTTTTGCTGCAAATAGCTTTGAACCTTCTGGCCACACCTCCAGGCCTGATTTCTATCTGGGAGGAAAAAGAAAACCACTTGGTTCTTAGGCCCAAGGCCAGCGCATCAGGTTACTTGTCACTTTGAAAGTGACATAAGATGAACCCTTATTTTGCTCGTAGGAAATCCCAAGTTAAAATGACCCCTAGGTGTACTAAGTAGAGAGATTGGCCAGTCTTCTGTCTTCAATAACAAGATGAACTCTTACCAGGCGGGAGCTACTCAGGGCTGGGATCAACTTCAAGTGGGTACCTGACCTCCTAGCGCCCCTGGAAAAGAGGGCTGTATAGGCCAAGTGATGCACCTTCTTGGAGCTGGAAGGGTCTGCCTCTGGAGCAAGTTCTTACCATGCTGAGCTACCATAGCAACAAGGAGATGGAGGGTGGCATTGCCAGGTCAAAACAGAAAGCATCCCGGGTTCCTGGGCTTTGCGCTGTACTCACCTCTGCTTAGCCTCTGCCAACAACTGTACCCACTGTCCTCGCAGGATGAAAGACCTGGGAGAGGTGGTTGCAACGCAGCATGGCACCGCTCAGCAGCACGATGTCAGCAAAGGAGGCTGGGGCAAGAGGAGGGACCAGGGAGGCCCCTTACCCACCACAGCCAGCCTCAGAAGACTGAGAGCAACTCTTACAGCAAGGATCTCACTGTTCTGACCGATTCTCAGACACTAATAGTCCACATTCCAATCGCTCTGAAATAGGGATGCATCTTGTAATAAATGGTGTGTCATACTTTAAAACTGGCAGCACTTTTTCCTTTCCTGGGGATTTATGAAACAGTGGTGTGTTTTACAATTGATGGTGTTTTAGGTTCAACAACATATGGTATATCAGGACCACCTGCATACAATGTTAAACTAAAACTCCCTGGCCATTCCAAAGAGACATTTTTATAATCTAAAAGACCCACTGCAGCAGTGGGGGCAGGAGTCACAAAACCAGAAGAGATCACAGTGCAGCAAGAGAGAGAAATGCTCGGCCCCACTCTCACTCAGTTGCTCAGAAGTTGCAACCTACAAAAGAGGTATAGCATATGAACCTTTCACACTTGGGAAATGCCATATTGCTGGCTCCTATAAGAGGTCATCAACTCCAATGGACATTTCTCATCTTGATGCCTGAGTTGAGGGCAGATGGTGACAAAGGTAGTAAGGTGATGGAGATGGCAATTTGATTGCAACAGAGGTAAGACCTAACATTTAAATAGTATTTTAAAGCAGCAGTCACCAACCTTTTTGGCACCAGGGACTGGCTTCATGGAAGATAATTTTTCCAGGGGAGGGATGGGGATGAGGCGGAGCTCAGGAGTGATGCAAGCAATGGGAGCAGCTGTAAATACAGATGAAGCTTCACTCACTCACCTGCCACTCACCTCCTGCTGTGTGGCCCTGTTCCTAACAGGCCATGCACCAATACCAGTCCATGACCTGGGGGTTGGGGACCACAGTTTAAAGTTTCAAACATTTTTCTGAGCATTACATGATCTTGGGCCCAGCTAGGGTCATTGTACCCCTTTTGACAGATGAGGACATTGAACCACAATCAGCAAAGAGACTAAGGTTGCACGGTTAGTCAACGGTAAAGAAGTGACTAGACTTCTGAGAAATAAGATCTTCCACTATTCCACAGGGGATGAGAGATTTAGTCCTAGGTAGACTTGTCTCTAATCTTTTCAAGCTCAAAAAGTAGAATGATGCTCATATGTCTAATTTTTACCAGCATTCCAAGAAAAAAATTAGTAAAGAGACACAAAAGGGAAAATGCATGCTTTAAATGGCCCTGTGCAAAATGGTATGTATGTTAATTCTCATAATTGAAATGTCACATGATAATATTTACATGTATATGTAAATTATTTACATGATAAATAATTTGTGCCTCAGAGACACATTTTTCTGGTTGTCAAAGTGATACAAACTTAGAAAATAATAAGAGATTCAAAACGTTCACAGTATTTACACAATTAGCCCACAGTGAGTAAGTATCTTCAGCAAGCAATTGACACTTAAAAATCCTGCAAAGACTGTGACAGAATTGTCCCCCCATGGGAGCAGATAGTATAATTAGGGGAACAAGAGAAACATAAAAAATATATTAATACAAGATTGCAAACGACTAGCTCAAGGAAAGAAAGAAGGACTATGAACTGGAATTGTTTCAGGCTTCTTAGAACAGCAAGTCTTTGCAAAGGATGATTAAGATTTAGCTCAGCTGAGAGGGAGGTGGGTGGCATTCCTGGGTCCAGTAAACAGGTGAGAAAACAAACAAGATCTAATATAGAGCTTGGCCTGTGGCAGGGTGCTCTGTGAGGGTCATTGAGGGGAAATGGACATGAGCAGCAGTTTCTCAGGAATGAGAGGGCACAGGCTGGTAGAAGAGTGGGCTTACAATAGGGTAGTAAAGATAGTTCCAAAGGTGGGTTATAAAGGATCTTGAAAACAAGACTAGGGTACTTAGGGTATTTGGATTTTAACCTATAAATAACGAGGAGAGGGCCAGGCATGGTGGCTAACGCCTGTAATCTCAGCACTTTGGGAGGCCTAGGCTGGAGGATCGCCTGAGGCCAAGAGTTTGAGACCAGCCCAGGCAATATGGTGAAATCTCATCTCTACAAAAAAATTTGAAATAATAATAATAAAAAAATTAGCCAGGCATGGTGGCACACACCTGTAATCCCAGATGCTTGGGAGGCTGAGGCAGGAGGATCACTTGAGCTCAGGAGTTTGAGGTTACAGTGAGCTATAATTGGGCCACTGCACTCCAGCCTGGGTGACAGAGTGAGACCCTGCCTCTAAAAAAGAAAACTATAACAAAGAGGCATTGAAAGCTTTTGAGCAGGAGAACTGGTGGTAAGCAGTTTTAGATAAATAATCTGCAACATGTCTATGAAGGATCCCATAAATAAAACAGGGTGGGTGAGGGTCATTGAAATAGAGGAGTCCTCATTTCAGGTGGATCCTGAGATGGAAACAAACAGCAGACTTGAATCATGAACCAACTGCTCGGCCCTCAAGACAAATGACAGAGTTTAGGCAGTCTGTGGGCATGCAAGTGGAAATGCCCAGCAGTGGTTCAACTGTGGGGTCTTGCTCTCAGGAGAAAGGTCCAAATTATATAAAGATACAGATAGACAGAGGGAGATGTAGATCTTAAAGTTTTCCATATTGATTCATAAATTTCAACAGCTAGTTTTAGATGTATGCATGTCATTTATATATCTAAATATATGAGATAGATAAATTATAGATAGAGACAGACAGACAGATAGATGTTTGGCATTTAATTCTGCTCCTTTTTCTCTCTCCCCTTTATCCAGCCATTCATCCCCCTCCCTCATCTACAGTTTAGCACCTTCTCTCGGTTCCTTTTGACACTGGATTTTTCCAATAATAACAATATGCCCTTCTAGCAACCAAAAAACGTCCAAGATTGCCTTGCCTCTGATATGTAAGAGTACTGAAGATAAAAATACCCACTGAAACCGATCTGTACAGTTGGTCCATTTATCTATTCATCTGACAATTAGATACTGAGTACTTCCCATGGGCTAAGTACTGTGCTCAGTGCTGGAGATACAGCAATGAACAGAACATTTTTCATTCACTCATTTAATAAATGTTTGTAGAATACATACTATGTAAAAAGCTCTGTGCAAAGAGCTGTGTAAGTCATGGCTCCTGATCACAGCCTAGGAAGAGAGAAAATAAACCCCAACTGGCAACATCAATACACATGAAGTAATCTCCTTATAGAGAGTACATTCATGATTCCAGTCTCAAATAAAGTGTTCCGTTCCACACACCCAGGAGGAACCAAGGTCTGGGGAGGAAATGAAACCTTTATAACTGTCCTGAGCATGTGGGATTAACAAGTGTTCTTGTAAAACTAAATGCCAACTGCAGAGCTGCCTATTGGCCAGTTGCCTCCTCAAAGGCATTTATGTTTATTTATTTGTTTATTTATTTGCTAGATTTATCACATTCGCAGGCTGTATCATGTGGCCGCAGGGTCAAATAAATCACTTTTAAAACTTTAACATCATTCTTAAGCATTGTGTGCCCCTGGCAGACTTCCTAAAAGCTTTTCAAGAACAGAATTAAATCCATTTTATAAATAAATACACAGGAAACAATAGTGTTTAAATGCACCACTGAAGGAAAAAAATTCCAAGAAAACCTGGAGATAGGATTGAAGTGCTCTGCAGTACTTTTTAGAATTGGAAAAAATCCTTTCCTAAAAAAAAGGGTGGACGTGGAATTCTGCCTCTCTTCTTCTTGGCACGTGTTCCTATTTCAAAGGTATGTGTTCCAGGAGGATTTGTCATAAGGTGCAGGAAGACGGCCAAGGATCATAACAAAGTGCGTAATGGAATGGAATAGAAACGCATTTTTAAGAAAGCTGGCGTGTCATTTGGAAATTCAGCCAAGGCAGATTCTCCCGTCTCCCAAGGCCTAAGTCTGTCTCTGGGAGACAGCTAAGCATGTAGACAGGAGAATTGACTGTCTGGATCCAGATTTAGGCTATCATTCTACCAGCATAATTAATATTATATTAAATTATACTTTCATATAGCCATCACATATTTGCTGAACACTATGTAGTAAGAACAGATTAGGTGCCATGGAATACAAAAAGTAAAGCAGCGTTCCTGATTTTAAAGAGAATTCACACAAATTAAAAATGACCGTATATATAGATAATAACAATGTGTTGCACACTTGAAAATTACTAACAGTAGATTTAGGTGTTCTCATCACAAGTAAATGTGAAGATGTGAAGTAATACATACGTTAATTTCCTTGATTTAGTCATTCCATGACATATGCATATCTCAACATACTGTGCTGTACATCATAAATATATACAATTTTTGTCAGTTTAAAAAATGAATAAATGATGTTTACCATCATATAATAAATTCTACAAAAAGTTGCTATGAGTGCCTGGGAAAGATACTTGATATTAGCATTTGCCTGTTTCATTGTTATATAATCTCAGCCTAGCGTTCTCTCATTTTTTCTCTCCTCTATTTGTCTATATATATATATATATATATGACAAGACATGTTTCTTCTTCTATAAGCAACTTGCTTTTTCAAATGGAGCTGACTTATCTTGACTAAATTGGTTTACTATGGAAAGACATGTTGATACTTGACCTGTAAGACATGCATGTATTTTTGCTCTGGTTATAACCTTAAACCATTATTTTGGATTAACCAACAGACTCCCAATCCCAATTGCATTGGATGAGAGACCTTCTACTCTATAATTTCTCACTATAATAAGCCACCAAAGACCAGAAGCCATGTTTTAAAAATCTGTGATTCCCTACCCCTCAAGAAACAGAAATGATAAATAGGAATTCAATCAATATTTAATAATTCAGATAAGTAGTTTGTAGATCTTGTCAGCTCATACAAGCAAACCTATGTTCTAAGCCACTGAGATTTGGGCGTTGTTACTGCAGAATGACGTAGCTTACACTAACCAATACACCAGAGTTCCATGTAAATATGAGCAAAGGCCAAATGAATGGTCATATTCCAAGCTATCTATTTATCTGACATCTACAGAATTCTCTGAGAAGTCAGGTAGAGCAAACTTTACCTCTTCCTATTCCTCCATTCCTTTTAAACTCTGCTATGCATTTCAAGTGAAATATCATTTATCCTTACTTTTTATCCTCTCCCATGTACCTTCCTATAATCACTAAAATCCTTCGAGCCTGGAAAAAATAAAAACACCAGGAAAAAATAAAAGACCCATCTAAGAAAAACAAAAGTCTTTGTTGTTCTGTGGTTTCATGATCACTTACCATGAGAACTGGTAAGAACAATAGCTCTTATTTATTGAGTGACTACTATGTGCCCAGTGCTGAGCTAAATGCGTATTCCTCCCAACAAGCTGGTGCGGTAGCACTGCTATTATCTGAATTTCACAAAGGATGAAAGTAATGGTTTGGAAGCTGGACTGAATTTTGACCAGGAGTGTCTGTCTTGGAAGGAAGACTATATTAAAAGGCAGCTCAGGCATTTCCTTGGGTGCAGTCTATCTTCAGAATTGCTTCACGCAGAAGGGGTAGAAAAATGCTCATTTTGTGGCTAATCGAATTAGTGTTTCTCTCTCAAACATAATGAAATTCAAAGCTATTTTATTAGTCCCCTTGGGACTTTTTTAAAAAATTCTTCCTCTACTGTATTAGATTAGTCCCACCAAGATGGCCCTATATAAAATGAGGTCAGGCTCTTGCAGGGCATTTCTTTGTTGCTCCTCCCTATACGAGGACATGTCAAGGTCACCTTGTTCAGTCTTCCAGTTTCCCTTCTAAATATCCCAGAAAGAGATCAGAGTATCTTTTAAACATCAGAACCAAACTGACCCTCCACTCTCCACATGCTCTCAGGGGCTAGCACTGTGTGTTCCTGGATGCATCATGGAACCATTACCTCCCACACTTCAGGAAAACAGAGATGTGCTTTAAAGGAAATCATGTTTGTCTCTAACCAGTGCCATTCCACACATACTCAGAGCCTTTTGGCTGTGTCCTGCAAGGTCTTCTGAGGATATCATGGTGTAATGGACTAAATGTCTGTGTCCTCCCAAAATTCATATGCTGAAAGCCCCACGGTGGCAGTATTAGGACGTGAGATTTTGGGGGGTAATTAGGGCATGATGGTGGAGCCCTCATGAATGGGATTAGTGCCTTTATAAAAGAGGCCCCAGACAGCTCTCTCACCCTCTTTCCACCGTGTGAGGATACAACGAGAAGACAGTCTGCAACCCAGAGGCAGGCCCTCACCAGAACCTGACCGTTCTGGAAACCTGATCTTGGACTTCCAGCCTCCAGAACTGTGAGATACAATTTTTGTTGTTTGTAAGCCACACAGTCCATGTGATTATACTTTGTTATGGCAGCCTCCGGACACACAGTATCCGCCTTAGTAAGCATACAATGTGGAACAAACAGTAGCTATGATTAGGAATACAATTCTGGAAAGACCAGTTTGCATCATGAAATACCCTTCTTTGATGTTCTCTCCAGCCCCCTCTCTCCCATGGATGTGTCTACACAACGTCAGGATGGAGTTTGAACCTAGCTCCGTCACTGCTAGCGATGTCACATTGTCTAAGTTATTTCTCCCCCACAGTTCTCTCTTCTGTAAAATGGGATTGCTGAAGTTGCCTATCTCAGATGACACTGTGAAAGTTACATGTGTCAATATATCTACGCTCTGAAATCAATGCCTGGCACCTGGTAAACCCTTGTTTACCAAGGCTTGGCAATTTCTGTTTCTCCCCCAACGTTTCTTCCTCCTCTCCCCCAGTGCCCTAGTTAAAGGACTGACCCCAGCCTTGGCCATTCACCCTGATTACCTTAAGCTAATGTTGCTCAACGTTTTTTCATGAACCATTGTATGAATCATTTTATATCACAACCAAGTACACAACCACTTGTAAAACTTAAGCAAAAGTTTTACGAAACAATATTTACCTTTATCATTTGCAATGTGCTCTGGTATTCTCTATTCACTGCTGTTCTATCTTTTTTCTTTTATTTTTGGTTTTCAAGCTAGTCACAATCCACTAAATTTATTTTGTAATCTATCAATAGATTGCTGCAGACGGTTTGAACAAAACACTGATCTAAGCTAACTATTACTCGTTAAATTCTAACAAGCCCATACGAGGTTGGTACTATCACGAAGTCAATTTAACAGATTAAAAAACTTAGGTACAGAGAGGTTAAGTAACTTACCCAAGGTCACAGAGTTTGCCAGCAAATGGTACAGGAATGTATGAAATTGTTCCTGATTCGGAAGCAGGCATGTGGCCTAAGTCAGCCCAGCAGAACTGTGTGTGGATGAGGAGGTGCATAGCCCAATTGACATCCGGGTTACAGGCATGAATGGAGCAGGTTTGGGAAGAACTGCCACTGTAGACAGCAAAACAAAGAGCCTAGTCTGGGCTAATGTGTGTGCTTGTGTCTAAGTTTTTCACAAAAAAGTTTAAAAAATAAAAGGAAAAAATTTTAAATAGGGAAAAGCTTATAGAATGAGGATATAAAGAAAGAAAATATTTTTGTACAGCTGTACAGTGTGTCTGTGTTTCAAGCTAAATATTATTACGAAAGAGTCACAAAGTTTGAAAATATTTAAAAATTTATAAAGTAAAAAAGTTACAGTAAGCTAAGGTTAATTTATTATTAAAGAAAGACTTTTTTTTTATGAATTTAGTGTGGCCTAAATGTACGGCATACAGAGTCTGCAGCAGTGTGCAGTAATGTCCTAGGCCTTCACATAAACTCACCACTCACTCGCTGACCCACCCAGAGCCACTTCCAGCCCTGCAAGTTCCATTCATGGAAGTGCCCTCTACAGAGGCACGCTTTTTTTATATTTTGTACCATGTTTTTACTGTATCTTTTCTACGTTTAGATATGTTTAGATACACAAATACTTACCATTGTGTTACAATTGCCTGCAGTATCCAACACATACATAGCCCAGAAGCAATAGGCCAAATCACCTAGGTGTGTGTTAAGTGCACTTTATGATGTTCACTCAACAATAAAATCATCTAATGACACATTTTTCACAATGTACCCCTGTCATTAAGTGATGCATCACTGGAATATCATCCCCATTTTGTAGAAAATGAAGCTCCAAAAATTTACCAGAGGAATCCTAAAGGGAGTCAGTAAAAGGTGGATCCAAGATTCAAACCAAAGTCTGTCCAACATCAAGACACTGTCCCACGCAGCCCACAGGAGACGGTGTACTAAAATGTAAAGGAAAAAATAAGGGGCTGATACGTGCTATCTTTCTCCAAAGAAGACCCACCATTACCACCTGCACCCTCCCACCCCGCCCAAGCACTCTGCTGCTCACCCTTAAATGTTCTTACCCTTGTCACTTTGTCTTACAGTTATTTGTGTTTGTGCTTTAGATTCTCCACTGGATTCTAAGCTCATAGAGGACAGGGGCCACATCCTTGTAGCTTCATAGCTCTGTATAAAGTTTGCACTCCAAAGGCACACAAGAAATACACAACGAATGGATAGTGCTTAAATCACACTTTGTCCCATTCAGAAATAATGGGGGAGGTAGGAAGGGTGGGGAGAATGCCACAACACTTGGTGGCAAGTTTTATACAACTTTCACCCCACATTCTGTGTCCCAGGTGTGTGCCGTGCTGGCACTCCTTGCTGTTCATTCTAAGTGTCTCTATTAGACAGGCGAAGGGGTGCAAGCTAGATGGGTGGGATCAGTTTAAAAACAGATGAACTATTGGCGCTGCTGTTGATGCAGGGACCAGACCAGCTAAATCTGACCCCTGTGAGTTTTCAGGTCTGATCTAATCCTCATCCTGAAAGCCAAACTTTCATCCACTTTGGACCGTGGCCTGGCTCTGAGTTCATTTTAAATCCCAGGACCGATGGCTTTGCCAATATTTTATGTGTTCCCTGGGTAACTCTTGGAGGGCTGCATTCAAGAAGCAAACAGCTCTGACCGTGGTGTTCACCACTTGTAACCAATCCTGCAGTGGCTCTCCCACCTACCAAATTCAGGGTAAAGTCTTAGGATGCATTCAAGGTGCTCCACAACAGGACCTACATTTTCTGGTCTTAACTCACATGTTTCCCCCTCCCTTAGCCACAGTTGCCCCACATGTGGCCTCCTCTGTCCTGCCTCTGGGCATGTTCATCCTGGTGCTTCTGCCTGCCTGTCTTTGTTGCCGCAGTGCCTGTTGTGATCACATCCTTCCTGGACGGCCCAGGGCCAAGACCACCTCTCTCCTCTCTCATGAAGTCTTTGCTACTCCTACAGGTTCTCTCTACCCATTCTGAATCCTCATAGCATTTTGCCTATACCTCTCCTAAAGCAGTTATCACAATTAATTGGGAACTGGCTTCTATCAACTGATTAAAATTTAATATTTATTATTATTCCTAATGCTTACTGACATCTCCTAAAGTCAGGCATTGTGCTTAGTGCTTTATATACATTAACTCATTTAATCTTCACTATAGCCTATAAAGGAAGTAAAAATGGAGGTAATAGTACCTACCTCATTGGGTTGTTGCAGGGAATGAATGAGAAATACACGAAAGTTCCTTACATCTGAACTTGTTGTGAGCCCAGACATTGTGAGTGCTCTATACATGTTTGCTATCACCATTACCATTATCATCCTCATCATCATTAAATCCATTTTACAGATGAAAAAACTGGCTCTTAAAGTAATTTACATATAGTTACTGGAACTTGTATACTGTGTTAATCATTGACCTACACAGTATTTGAATCTAAGCCCCTTTAGGGCAGACATTGAACACATCCTTATACCTGTTCAGAGTTTAACACAGAGCCTGACCCAGAGGCAACCTCTACGTATATGATGAAATAAGTTTCATCTGAAACCGACAGATCTTGCTAAGTGGTTTCCACCAACTGCCATCTAATAATTTATTTTGCTAGGTGAGGTAAAAATTCACACACATGGTATAAGCTTTTCTGAATACAGGTTTGAATGGAGGTTTCCTAGTCTTCAATTTTTTCAAATAAAACATTTTCCTTAAGCTATTCAAAATCCCTTCTTCCAATGCAGATGTAAACAAATCCAACTATCTTCACAATTTTCCTGTGGGCAAAGCATGTGCTAATGGTCCAGACTCTGGAGCCATCCTGCCCAGACTCAGGCAACGCAGGGTAAATGGATGTTAACTGCATTATACATGCCCACGCTTCCCCCCGCTCATCTTAGTAATTTCAGTCCAGGCTGCTTAGGTTTTGTTTATGTTGCCATAAATTAAAGGGCATGCTTTTTACATGTCCTGAGTACATTTCACTCAAGATGACAAAGTATGGGAAAAGTGGTTTCCCGTAACACTCTCAAATGTCCCTCTCAAATGTCACATCGAGGAGTGTGCTTCACAGCCAGGCATTCTGATACCTGAACAGGGGCATGACCACCTGAAATTAATACACTATCAACAGCGAGCTGCCCATCGGGCCAGAGATGGAGGGAGATCGTTTTCACTCATGCATGAGCTGAAGCCTCTCACCACAGGCGACGGTGTGCCTCCCAGCTAACCATGAAAATCAGTCACATATGTCTCTTGGTCTCTTACACAGCTGCGATTTGACCACAATATTTCAATTTGTTTCACCAACATTTTCTAAGTGACCTATGACTTCATCATAGTCCCAGATAGTCCCCCTGTGCAGAACCCCCACACAGAGACCCGAAGTCAACTGTAATTGCTGAATCTTGAATATCCAGGGTCCACCCATCTTGGCTTGGCCCCTGCTGTGCTGAAACCAGGTCAGACGCAGGGCTCTCAGCCACACTTGGCAAACTGCTGAGACTGAGCTGCTTGTCCAAGAGGAGAGGCCAAAGGTTAACGCCTAAGAATGGAAAAAAGAAAAGCCCACCCGACTTACAGAGCCCTGTTTTGTACAACATGGTGATAACGAAAGGAACAAGCATACAAGATACACACATTCATCCCACCTAATAAAAATGAAAATATTGTGCCTTTCTAGTCCTCATTTTGACATTATTTCACTGTCCCAACAATCTGATGGCCCTGGTGTCATTATCTCCACGTTACAGATAAGAACACTAGGGCTTACAGAGTTTAAGAGTTATGTGCCTAAGGGTATTCAGCCAGTTAATAGCAAAGTCAGGACTTATTTTAGAGTGAAGGGAAGGAGAGAAGCTCTGGCAATAGTAGACAACCCTGCTCATGCTAGAATCACCTGGAAATGCTTTAAAATTATCACTCCCCTGGTACTGGTCCCCTGGCCTACCTTAGGCCAATGGCAACAGAATCACTGGGGGAAAGGGCTCAGAAATGGGTATTGTATTAGTCAGGGTTCTCCAGAGAAACAGAACCAACAGGATGTGTATATACAGAGACAGATTTATTTTTATTTTTATTTATTTATTTATTTATTTTGTGATTACAGAGACTGGCAAGTCCAAAATCTGCAGGGTGGGCCTGTAGGCTAGAGACCCGGGAAAGAGCCAATGTTGCAGTTCCAGTCCAGAGATTAATCTTTTGTTTTCCAGAAGCCTTCAACTGATTGCATGAGGCCCATCTGACTGCTGAGTGGACAAAGGTGGTCTTTGACCCACCCCCCTCCTTATTTGTACCTACATTAGGGATGCTAACTGCTTTTCTCAAAGTCCGTTGATTTAAATATTAATCTTATCCAAAAACACCCTCACAGAAACATCCAAAGTAGTATTAAACCAAATATCTGGGCACCACGGCCCAGTTAAGTTGACACATAAAATGAACAATCACCTTATTGTTAAAGCTCTAGAGGTGCTTCTACTGTGCAGCCAGTGTGGAGAGCCACTAATCTGTCATCTTGCCTACTCACAACTGACCCAAACCTCTACAAAACCAAAAACTGCCTAACCATTAACAAATTATGCAGGATGGAAATAGGTAAGGCATTTGTCTAAACTAGTATGCTTCTTTTGTGAAAAGTAGCAGAACAGTTTCTGTGGGTATACAAGTCGGTGTAGACCAGAGGTGCGTTGATAGTTTGGCCGGAGGCAGGTAGAGCTCTCACGCCGTGCACAGACCACGCAGGTGCCAAATGGTTTCTGGGGAAGAGCCAACGTGTTTTCTCTTTATTCTCCTCCCTCCCTCAGCCCCATCAAAGCAGAATTCCCGGTCTTAAAGGGAAAGTTTAATTTTTAAAACTTGAGAAACCCCAGAATGAAATGGTTTATTTGCACCTGGTTTATGGCTTGACAAGAGATACTAGAGGCTCACATTGAGAGACAATAAATCTTGCCAAGAAGGCAGAAAACATTGTAGCCAGAGCTGGACAAAGTATTTTCCATAGTAGTGAATTCAGAAAAGCTGATAGACCTGGCTGATTGTATATTTGCAAAATTCAGAAGGCCTCCCCCTCTACTTGTTGGCTGAGAAAGTCTGACAATACAAAGCATTATGCCAGTGAAGCATTGAGAGGCAATGCTCTTGTATTACTTAGTTTAAAGTATCAACATTTTGGTATCTTTGTGGTATATTGTTTTGAAAACCTTTACATGTATTTTAAGTGTGTTTAATTAACTCAGAATTAGTGAAGTTCAGAGCATCAAAATCATTGGCTGCAGGATGGGTGTTTAGGGTGAGGAGCCCTGTGAAGTATAAGAGTGTCTCCTGGGAATCTCAGCCTGGGTCCTGGGTGACACACCCCTCCTAGCCAGGCCCGGGATGCAAGTGCTGCCACTGGCTCAGGCTCAGGGATGACAGCTGAGTGGGCAAAGGTGGTCTTTGACTCTCCCTCCTTATATTAAATAGATCTCCTTCTCTTCCCATCCTTTCCTCTAGCTTAGTCTGCTGTTTGCTCACTTCAGCTTACAACAAAGATATTAGCCAATAATTATTTTTATCCTGATCCTCCAACAATCCAAAGGGATATTTTTAGACAGGACAAACCACAGGATAATTCCAGCGGGTTGGGTAAAGGGATTTGGGAAGGAGGGTGTCAGGAGGCTGCGTTAAGTTAGACCATGTGAATGGCTCTCATGTCTTCAGTGGTAACCCACGGTAAACTTACCACTTGTTATGGATGAATTATATCCCAAAAAGATACATTGAAATTCTAAGCCCTTGTACCTCAGAATGTGACCTTATTTGGAAATAGCATCTTTCCAAATGTAATAAAGTTAAAATGAGGTCATTAGGATATGAGGTCATTAAGCCTTACTATGGTTTGAATACGTCTTCTCCAAAATTGAGGTGTTAAAACTGAATGGCTAATGTGGTGGTGTTAAGAGGTGGGGCCTTTAATAGGTGATTAGGCTATGAGGGCTCCTCTGTTGTGGATAGGATTAAGGCACCATTCAAAGGGGCCTCATCCAGCATTCAGCTGGCCTGCCCTTCCCCATTCTGCCACGTGAGGACACAGTGTTCCTCCCCGAAGGAGGCTGTAGCAACAGGGTGCTGTTTGGAAGCAGAGAGTAGTCCTCACCAGACAACCAACCTGCCAGTGCCTTGATCTTGAACTTTCTAGCCTCAGAACTATGAGAAAATAAATTTCTGTTCTTTATAAAGTACCCAGTCTCAGGTATTCTGTTACAGCAGCACAAAATGGACTAAGATGGGCCATGTTGCTATACAACTGGTATCTTTATGTAAAGGACAAATTTAGACACAGGGACAGACACACAAAGAATGATGATGATGTGAAGACACAGGGAGAGCACATGTGAAGATAAAGGAGTGGGGTGACACATCTATAAGCCAAAGAATACCTAAAGCTACCAGGAGCTAAGATAGCAACAAGACATAATCCTTTCCTAGTGCCTTCAGAGGTAGAAAAGCCCTGTCAACACCTTGATTTGAGACTTGTAGCCTCCATAACTGGAAGGCAACAAATTTTTGTTGTTCTAAGTCACCAGTGTGTGGCACTTTGTTACAGCAACCCTAGGAAACTAATACACTATCCTTTTACCTTTTAGCCCAAACGCTCTTGTATCCATTATCTATTGCCCCAATAAAGCCACATAACAAACAACCACAAAATGTCAGTTGCATATAACAATAAATGTTAGTTGAATTCATCAAGTCTTCAGGATCCAGTTAATTTGGACTGAGCGCAACTGATTTTGGCTGGTCTCCATCAGCTGCAGGTCAATCGATCAATTGCCCCTGCCAATAATAGTGGCTGCTCACTCACATGTTTGGGTGTCGGCTAGCTGGTGGCTGATCTAGATTGGCCTTGACTGGGCTGACTTGGCTTTCTTCACCTTCTCATTTTCCAGCAGGCTAATTCAAACATATTCCTCTCAGGCAATAGCAGAGGGCAAGAGCACAAGCAGAAATAAGCAAGTGCCTTTTCAAGCCTCTGTTTGCATCATGCCTGCTGACATCCAATTACCCCAATAAGCCATATGGCTGGGCTCTATAATGAGGTTATAGGACTATGGGTGAGGCAGGGTGTATAAAATGGGGGTCATTAACATAATCAGTCTACCACAGCTCTGGTTCCAGTTTGGAGCTCTCAAAAAACTTGGGCAACAAAGGACCTGTAGAAAAGCCCTACCATTTGACCTGGTCTGCCTGGAAGTCTACCTTGTCTAAGCATGGCACATCCATACATCTATTTGAAACTTCATGGAGATCAACTCCAGGCTAAGGGCTCTTTCTTACACAGAAATAAGTCAGAATTGGATCCTACCTCAGAATGTGACCTTATTTGGAAATAGCATCTTTCCAAATGTAATAAAGCTAAAATGAGGTCATTAGGATATGAGGTCATTACGCCTTACTATGGTTTGAATATGTCTTCTCCAAAATTGAGGTGTTAAAACTGAATGGCTAATGTCATGGTGTTAAGAGGTGGGGCTTAAAATGAGGAAGCTTAAAATAAAATAGATGGGAACCCAAAATGCCAGCTTAATGGGGACCATTATTTGAGAAGGGCCAAAGGAAGTACCAATAAACCATCACTGGTTTGAGATTGCCAAATACTATGGGCTGCAGAAGGCTTTAAGGTCCATAGTAAATTTTTCAGAAATGTAATGTAAAATGATGCAAAGAAAAAAATGTAGACAGATTATTTTGTAAGATTGACTTTGTTCTATTTCAAAAACTGTTGTTTATTCTGAAATCATGCCCTTCTTACCTTTGAAATTAACATACTAACTTTTAGAGAATTAAAAGTAGTGAACAGTTTTGTTTGTGCATTTTTAAATATCATTACTTGGACAAATAAAATTTGTCAATCCGAAGTCTATCCTTCCTGTTGTTTCTTGGTTTGTTGGTTTTCTTTTACCCCAGTAGTCGGGGCAGCACAGCTGGGGAGGGGAGAGAGCACTTCCAGGGGATCACTCCACAGGGAAGGAGTCATCTGAGATGGGCTTTGAAGGGTGGGTAGATTCCAACAGGTGGAAACTACTCCGAAGTGGATGGAGCCTAGAATGGGGTAGGAAGACAAGGGCATTCTATCCACAACCTAGAGTAAGGTTTATCTGGGCACCCTTGAGCAGCCAGAGTTGCTGGAGGACAGAGTTCTTGAGGAGCAACCAGCATTAGCTTGAACTTCGTCTTCCCTTCCTTCCGCAGGCCTGGTGTTGGCCTGGCTGCAGTTGGCGCCTGGACACTCTTTCTCCAGCCACACATTTTGAAGATTTCCCACCATTGCTATAGGCTATGTGATAATTTGCCTCAATTCCTCTTCCATCGACCTGTAGCCTTACTGGGAATCAGCATTCCACATCTTTATTTCCAGGTGCTTCTGCTCCTACCATATGAGGCCAAAGCTGATTTTTCTGTCCTGAACCATCTTCCCACAAGCATTTTTGGAGACTGTCCTATTGCGAGCCACCAAAGTGGGCATCCTTAATGCAAAGAGCACTCTCATCTCAACTGAGCAAGAATAATAGAAATTATGATTATTATTCAATCAACATTTATTAATTCAAAGGCACAGGTAAAGAACAGAGCTCTTTAAAGCCAGGTCAGTCTGACTCAAAAGCCGGGGCACTCCTCCATCCCCCCATACACATACATGTACATACTATGATAATTTCCATGAATACCACTGAAAAGGTAAAGTAGGCCCTCTAGCCTGGTAGATACATAGCTCTAGTAGCCTAGGTTGAAATAGCACTTGGGAATCATATTACAGAATTGGTTGGTTTTGTTTTGAGCTAGAATTTTAAGGTTGGATTTAGATTGGAAATCACCTCTGCTCCTCTGGAGTAAGGGCTCTTAAAACTATGTGGCAGTTTTGGCCGGGCGTGGTGGCTCAAGCTTGTAATCCTAGCACTCTGGGAGGCTGAGGTACGCGGATTGCTCAAGGTCAGGAGTTCAAGACCAGCCTGAGCAAGAGTGAGGCCCCATCTCTACTAAAAAAATAGAAAGAAATCAATTGGCCAACTAAAATATACATTAAAAAAATTAGCCAGGCATGGTAGCGCATACCTGTAGTCCCAACTACTCAGGAGGCTAAGGCAGAAGGATCGCTTAAACCCAGGAGTTTGAGGTTGCTGTGAGTTAGGCTGATGCCATGGCACCCCAACCCCGGGCAACACAGTGAGACTCTGTCTCAAAAAAAAATATATATATATATATATATACTACGTGGCAGTTTGTACTGTGGAGTATCATGGCTCAGAGTTACCATCAAGAGGCCTTTGCATGAAGTCTCATGGCATTTAGAGGAGCTCTAGGATAGAGAATTTCATTGTCTCCATTCCACATGTGCTGCCTCAGAGCCCAGATTTCAGGACTATACAGTGAATGGAATGATGATATTCACCAAAAACAGCAGCTATACCACAGAACCTCTGAGCACGTGAAATGGAGTACTTATGTAGTGTAAGGCTTTGAACACAAATCCGAGAGAAGGTTAACATAATATTCCATTTTGAAATTCACCAAAAGAAAGCACTTTCAGCACAAAGACTTCCATTTCCAAAACACCTTACACTCCTCAGCATACTCTCACCTCATTTGACATAAACTCATCACTAATTAGAATAACAAACTAGTATGATCCCATTTTTACAGATGAGAAACCTGGTGGTTAACTCATCTATGCTTGCCAGTAATGGATATGAGTCTAGAACTCAAGACAAGGATTTTTGTGGCCAAGTCCACTTAGATAAACACACAATTAAACTAGTTTTGTTGGCTTGTTTTGTTGGAGAAGACCAATTAACCAACTAGATTATCTGGAGCTTGAGGTGCTTTCTAAATGGAACAGTTGCCTACAGCAATGCCATACTGGGTAGGTGGGATCACTCCATTGATTTAACCAGCAAAGAGGTCTGAGCTGTGGAAGTGGAAAAGAAAACATACTCATTCAAATATTTGGGTATTCCTTGAAGACTGTAGAACCTCATTACCATGTGTGTTCTGACCCAAATCAGATGGGCCCAATGCCAAGAAAGTCTCGCAGCCCAGTGTTATAATGAGACCTCTTTGGCAGTGGCAACTTGAGAATTCTATTATATTAATATATAGAAGGGGCTACATTAGAGATGGCTATCCCATTGAAAAGTGTGTGAGTGATAAGCAGTTTTTTCTGGATTATATTGTTACAGATCAAAAAAATTTTCTACTTTTTGCTAAAGTAGCTTTCACAACTATCTTTGCACAAAATTGAGAAACTTAAATTGCACCTAAAAGAGAACCTTAGAAACTGCAATAATGGTGGTGGTAGTTGCAGTAGTAATAGTGGTAGTAGGGTGATCAACTTTTCCCACTATGCCAGGGACTCTCTCTGTTATAAAACTGAAAATCCCACATCTCTGGTTCTCCACCCAACCCATCCCAGACAAACTGAGACAGTTGGTCACTCTTAATGATAGAATAATAACAACTAATATTATTATTATTGTCATAAATGGTTAGAGGGGAGTCTGATGAGGTTGTGTGCTATTTCAACTTCAAAGCCACCCTCTTGGTGTTGTCACTGACTGCCTGCATTGGGTTATGCAGTGGCAAAGGATCAGAGTACAATGAAGCTGGTCCTCAGTGTCATTATCCTTCCCCAGTGGCCTTGCTCCTTGTCCCCATCTGGGCTTCTGGCATCAATCTACTCAAGTGACCACCAAGCAGGCATTGCCTAACCTATTGCAAGATCTGATCCTCTCTCAGCAATATCTGGTCCCCTGTGAGTATCGGGAACTCCTGGGGCTGTACCGGGCAATAATTTCTACTCTGGGTTCTTAGTTCTTCCCCAGGGCTCTCTCCAGGAGCTCAAGGTCCCCCTGCTCTCAGATGCCCCCAAACACCTCTGGAGTTTCTATTGTCCCAAATGGAAGAAAAGGAACAATTAACACCACCTATATTAGGAAGAGAAAAGCAAAGGGGGTTGGGAACTCTGAAAGAGATGGGACTGGAGACATGTCCTGAAGATGTGGTAGGATTTAGCTGGGAACAAGCAAGAAGAAAGGCATTGTAAGGTGGGGAAGCACATGAACAAAGTATGTGGCTTGGGGACTAGGAGACAGATGTGCCTCAAGGAGAGAATAAGGGAGGTGGAGACCAAACTCATGGCAATGGAGAAGGAAAGATATAGACTCTTTGTTCAATAGACCAGTGTTTCTCAACCAGGTGTGGTTTTTGCTGCCCAGGGAACATTTGGCGAAGTCTGGAGACATTTTTGATTGTCATGACTGAGGGTGGGAATATGATATGGTATAAATGTTTATGTCCCCTCCAAATTCATATGTTGACATCCTCACCCTCAAGGTGGAGTATTAGGTGAGGATATTAGGAGGTGGGGCCTTTGGGAGGTCATGGGAGTGGAGCCCTCATGAATGAGGCTAGTGCCTTTATAAAAGGGGCCTGAGAGAGCCCTCTGGCACCCTGAGATTAGAGTTAGAAGTTGGCTATGTACCAGGATGTGTGTCCTCGCCAGACACTGAATCTATTGTCACCTTCATCATGGACTTCCCAGCCTCCAGAACTGTGAGAAATAAATTCCTATTGTTTATAAGCCACACAATCTAAGACCCCAATGTCAACAGTGCCAAGGTCTGGAAACTTTGCAATGGATGATGGGGAGCCACCAGAGGTTTTTGAGCCCGAAAATCACAAAATAATATTGGTGCTGATAGCTTCATAAACCTGAGATGAAATTAGCTAGCACAAGAATATCTCACTTTATGCAATGTGCAATAGAATTTCCTAAAAAGCTCTGTGTTTTTCTTAGTGTTTTTCTAAAAAAAAAAATCAATGTTTTAGAAATTCAATTTTATCTTAAATGTACTAAGGCAGTTACTAGACAACTCTGGAGGATAAATGTGCTTATAAAGTGAAGAACCTTTGCCAATGCGAGCATCACTCCTACTCCAGCACCCATTCTGAGATATTCAAACGGTGGTGATTCAGCATCTCTTAAAGTGGGCTACACTTAATTCTCTCTTCCAGACACAGAAGCATAATGTAGGCTCCTCCTAGGAATGGAAGATGAGAAGCCAGCTTCCCTGCCTCCTGCCCACTGTCTGACCCAGAGTAGCCCCATTAGATCATTGATTGGTTCCAGGATCACCATTTCTTTCTCTCCATGATTCATCGACTCTTAAATGCAAGTATTTCTTCACCCTGTCATTATGGGACACTTAATCCAAAATTGTATTGAAATCAAGAGATGTTTTCCTTGAAGTTACATTGGGAGCAAAGTATGATTCCTTTGAACACTTCAAAAGTTCATTTTTGTTTCTCAGTGACTGCTTTCAAACAATAAAATAGAGGATTTTATTTTCCTCTGGCTAAAGCTTGTTTTTAACCATCCTTGGTTTTCTTTCCTTTCCTTTAAAAACCCACAACACATCTAAGTACACTAAATATTTAGGAACGTATAATAATTTATGAGCTTTGGCTGTTTACTTCTTGCCAAAACTAAAAAGTATGTCTGTGTGTGGCCTGAAAAATCCCAACTATGACAAAACCAAAACAGTGAAATGAGCAGCTACTTCACATAAAAAAGGGGAAAAAAAGGGATTTAAAACTTAAATCCAGAAATTGCTCGTCCGACACATTCATACTGGCACACTAGAAAACAAATAAGTGAATACACTGTGTCTTCCAAGGACCTTGTCCTGTTTGTCGTAACTCGGGTGTTCTGTGGTAAACATTTAGTGAGAGCGTCAGGTTGGAAACAGGCCCAGGCATCTGAGAGACGAGGCTGCAGCCTGCCGGGCAGCTGGGCCTAGAGTCACTGCCCACCCCTGCCTGCCTCGCGCTCCTAACCCAGCCGAGAGAGAAGTCAGCAGATCTCTAATGGGTTCCTTATCCAACTGCAATCCCTCCCTTCCTTGCACACATTCCTTCGGAGAATCAAAACCCAACATCTGGAATTTGGCTTTTCACTGTCACAGGATGTCTCAAATGCTGGCTGTTGTTTTTAGAGTTACATAATTTCTCCGCAGGAGCTTTTTTTCTCGCTTCAAAAAGAGAGTGAGAGGGATCGCGGAGGAAATGCCTGTGATATTAAAAAGTCATGAGCACTCATCTGTGATAAAGAAAAAGCAGTGGCACTGGACACACATAGGTTCTGATCGTTAACTGTGAACTTGAGGGAACCCGGCCTGGTGAAATTGACCAGAAATGAGAAGAAATAAAGAGCGTGAAGAAAAGAGGTAAATGCCTCGTGATGTGCAAACATCGTGGCGATGAGTTAAACATCTCGGGAAAGAATTACAGAATTGGTGGTTGGATACGCATCTGGTTAGCTCAGACCATCTCACCCGGATAATCTTACCAACCTTCAATCAGTGGTTGGCTTAGAGTCTTTAAGCCTTGCCACTGAAGGCCTCCTCCATGCGGTGGAGGGGCCACCTTGGAGGCACATGCTGTGCTGTTCCAGGAAGAATCCCAGGCAGTGGTGGCCCCTCTACCACAGCCAGACCTGGGGCCTGCCCGTAGCGGCCCACTGGGCAGACTCTGGCTCCTCACCCAAGACCCCACTGGTCCCCGCTGAGTAGAAATGAGCTTTGTAAACCACCGCTTGGCTTCCTGCAAGAGGCAATAGACGAAACGGCTGATTACTTTCTTGAAATGGCCCATTGAACTGGATTTCCATTCTCCTTATTAAAGGAGAACAGAATAAATACAATCCAAGAATCATAATAAGCAAGGGTTTCTCTCTACTCCTTTGCTAAAACTTTTACCATGCTCTTAAGTGTCCCAGTGCTACGGATTCCAGAAAAAAATAGACCCATTCTTAAATTCTCAAGGATTTTAATTTCAAAGGTATGCAGGTCCTCTGCCTAAGTCAGAAGTGAGAGCTGAGAACAGCTGTGTGTGTGTGTGCGTGCACACATGTGTGGTGGTGGGTAGGTGTGGGGGCATCGTCGAGTATTTCACTCTTTCCAGGAGACCAGTACTGAGGAACAGATGAGATTGAATTTCCCTGGAATGCCCAGATCTCTCTACGTTCAGGGTGCTTAAAAACAAGAAAGGTGTCTAAAGTTCTCATAAAGTTATCAAATTTAAAACTGAATACTATTAATATGTGCCTGGTGCTTAGGATTCAATAGTTAAAAAGTATTGTCCCTGGCCTCAGGAAGCCTATGGAGATTCAGATGATGAAATAGGCAATTACCATTCAGGGCAATTAGTGTCAATTAGTACCACGATGGGAAGTTCAAGACTCTGGAACTATATATGAGAGTCACCTAGCTCAGTTTTCAGAGGCCAACCAAGGTATCACGGAAGAAGTGACATCTAAGCTGAGATCCGAGCAACAAGGAAAGAGTTTACAAAGAGAAGAACATCAAGGCAGAGGTAATCTCATTTGCAAAGCCCCAGAAATGAAAGTATGTGGCCTTTGGCTGAAATGTGAGTGATTAGCAATAAAGAAAAACAGATGCCATAAACAGGGATCAGAAAACTTTTCTGTAAAAGGCAGAGAGTAAATAATTTAGGATTTATGAGTCAGTCTGCTGCAACTATTCAACTCTGCTGCTGTAGCTAGGAAGCACTCAGACAATATGTAAGTGAATGTGTTTCAATAAAGCTTTATTTACAAAAGCAGGCAGCAGCCTGGATATGGCTTACAGTCTGTCTTCGCTGGCGCTGGAACCTTCATTGTTCCAAGTGTGGTCTCCAGACCAGAAGCATCAGCATCACCTTGGAAGCTAGTTGGAAATGCAGAAGCTCAGGACCTAGTGACCTAGAATCTACATTTTATTCTTAAGAGATCCCCACGTAGGCAGAGCCCTGTTAAAGGGCTTAGACTCTATCTTTAGCACACGCATATTTGTATGTTGGAAAGATCCCTCTGGCCACAGTACTGCAGGTACACAACAGTGAGCGTCTCCTTGAATTTTTTGCCCTAAGTGCCTAGTTTGCCTCCCCGAGTCCTGGCCTTGATGAGGAACATGGACAGGAGAGGGCAAGACTATAGGATGGTCTCTACCCCCAGCCTGGAAAAGTCCACCCCTACCCCACCTCACACCACTACAAAGGTTGACCTTCAAAAGCTACTGGAGTAACCTTTAGGAGGCTTAGGACAGATGTATTTCTGTCTCACTTGAAGCCATTCTTCTAGGGACCTTCTATCCAGACCAGAGCTGGGTGTCATGTTTCTCTCCTGTCCATTAAGTTCTCGTTTGCTCCCACAACACTCTGGCGGTCAAGTCTTCTGTGCCATCTCCACCTCTAAAGGCATTTCTGGCCACATGGGTTGGATGTCAGCTTCCAGACAAGCACGCAGGCAGCAGCTCTGAGCGTGAGCAGAATAAAGCCCCTTAATTAGGCAAGAGAGGGACTCCCGGCCAGCTGTGCACACTTGAAGGAAGACATCTATCAAAGAATGCATCTCCCTTCCCTACCTTTTATTTATGCTTTAGAAAATCCAATTAAAGCAGAGCCTGGCACTCTCCTAACTTTTCAGCCATATAACACATACGACAGAGTTGCTGGCCATGAATTTAAACATGCACACACACACTCCTGCGTGCACACAAAAATAAGCATACACACATGCTGTTTCTCCCTAGTCGGCTTTGAGGACTTACGGACTCAGGGTGCGCCCGTGGACACTGCAGCCAAAAGGATGACGGAAAGTTGGGCAGAAAATGTCACTTGCTGCTTTCATCAGTTTTGGGTGTCTTTTCCTCTACCTCTGATGATTATATTTTATCCACATGCCCCACCTTTCCTGCTCATTTTGGCTTGTCCTTGGGGATGGTTCGCTCAGATTATGCTGATATGAGCAAACTCTGTGAGTAATTTCCCTGTTGTTTCACACAGACTGCTACTTTATAGACCAACCTTCACTTTCCTGGAAGCGCCTTGATAATGTACAGCCCCAGGAAGGACACCCTGTGGAAATTACTGCAACAATCTGGCTTGGACAGAATGGAGACTGGGCATTTCCTGGTGTGGTGCGCGCTGAGCTAATCATGTCTGTAAATGCCCCTTGCCCGGTCCACTGCTCTGCCCCCTGAGTGACGGTGGCGGAACCCAACACACCCGCTTTTGTGCATCTGAGCACCAACGCTACCTTCCCATGTCTAGAATCCAGTGACTGCTTTATCAGTCCTACCAGTGTATGTGATACACGATGAGCTTCACATCTTTTAAAAGGGGATAAATCCGAGGGCATAGTGGTTGGGAACTTAGGCTCTGTGGTCAGCCAATTTCAGTATGAATCCCAGTTATACTTACTGGCTGTGTGGCCTTGAAATGTTACCTAACCCTTTCTGGACTCAGTTTCTTCATATGTTAAAATCAAGATAATGATAGTGCCTGCCTCACTGCGGACTCTCTGAGAGAGTGCACGTGGAGGACCTGGCAGAGGGAAGGGGACACGGTCGCACAAATGAATGTCAGCCGTAGTTCCTAGTGTGTATGATTATTAAAGCCTTTCCTCTGGTTTTTGCTCATCTGTGTGTGTCTCTCTCACGGCCCAATTAAAACTCACCTTCTCACAAAAGCTTCCCTGACTAAGCCCAGCGAGCCCTAGGCATGACTTGACTTCATGCATGTCCCCAGCACATATGAATAGGACTCCTGGGTGGCTTTGAGTTTATTGTTTTTTAATGTTTCCCATTTGCGTATTTTATCTCCTCAAACAGAATTATAAATTTCTTAAGGGACAGGACCTGATCCCCTTGTTTTGCGTATGACCCTCCCAACACCTAAGATTCTTAACTATAATGCTATACACAGAGTAACATCTTAATCTTTGATGAATTAATTTTATTTCAGAAGATATCACTTAATGTTTATTACAAGTAACGTGGACTTGGTTCAGTTATCCACTGTGGTCCTGTGACACAGGCTGAGTAGAAATTTCCTTCTGTCATTAGAGTATTCAGAATGCCAGCTCTGTAGCCAGACTGCTCAGGTTTAAATCTGAGCTCTTCTAATCACTAGGTGTGTGATTGGGGAAAGTTTCTTAGCTCTCCCAGCCTCAGTTTACTCATCTATAAAAAGGGAATATCAAGGGGACCTATCTCATGTAGTTTTGGTGAAGAGTAAGTGGGTTAAGTCATGTTAGGTGCTTAGAACAGTGCTGGAGAACATTATCCTTTATTGTTGTCTATAAACAAATTATTTGGTATGGAATTAATAGTATAAACACATTTTTGGAGAGAAATGTTTACCTTAATTAAAGGAATAAACTGTTTGAAAAAAGCTACATTGATTTTGTAGCATGACCAATAATCACTTGCCAAATAAGTTACGTAAATAATGCAGTTGTTTTTCCCAGAACAGCATCTTCCATATGACATCAACTTTCTGCTTTTCCTTTGGAGAATCACCCCTTTCCCTCCCCATGGTCCTGGTGAAACTGCCCATCTTAGCAACCATCCTGTCCCATGCTCTCGGCTCACCACAGGCGTGAGCACATGACCAAAATGAGCCAATCGGAGTCTTTCCTGAGATGAGACTTACGGATCTTGGAAAAGTTCCTCTTCCCCTGGGATTGAGAGCTACAAGTCCCACACCAGTTGGAGATACTTTCAGTTACCTTGAATACCTTTAAAAAATGGAAGAAACTACAAGTTCGTGTCAATGCACAGAGCTGAGAGATGGAGAGATGACAAGAGAAAAAGAAAAATCTAGCAATGTTTTATGAGTCTTAGATCATACCATGATTGCAGACAACTCAACCTCTAGACTTCTCACATCTGTGAACCAATAAAATTCCTCTTTGCCTAAGCTAGTTTGCATTATCTTTCTGTTACTTATAACCAGAGAAGCCCTGATTGAAACACTTCTTTTAAAAAATTGTGATAGATTTAAGGGTACAAGTGGTTTTTGGTTACATGGATGATACAGTGGTGATGTCTGGGGTTTTAGTGTACCTGTCACCTGCATAGTGCACATTACACCCAAAAGGTAGTTTTTCTTCCTTCACCCTCCTCCTGCCCTCTCTCCTTCTGAATCTCCAGTATTCGTTGTACCACTCTATGCCCTTGTGTACTCTTAGTTTATAAGTGAGAACATGTTGTGTTTGGTTTTCCATTCCTGCATTTCTTCACTTAGGGTAATGGCCTCCAGTTCCACCCAAGTTGCTGGAAACGACACCATTTCATTCTTTTTTATGGCTAAGTTGTAGTCCATGGTTTATATATGCCACATTTTCTTTATCCACTCCTCGGTTGATGGGCTCTTAGGCTGATTTCATATCTTTGCAATTGTGAATTGTGCTGTGATAAACATTTAGGTGCAGGTTTCTTTTTTGCAAAATGACTTCTCCTTTGGGTAGATACCCAGTAGTGGGATTTATGGATCAAATGAGAGGTCTACGTTTAGTTTTTTGAGGAATCTCTACTGTCTTCCATAGAAGTTGTGCTAATCTACATTTCCACCAACAGTGTATAAGCGTTCCCTTTTCACTGCATCCAAGCTAACATCTATTGTTTTTGACTTTAATAATGGCCATTGTGACCAGGGTAAGATGGTTCTCATTGTGGTTTTAATTTGCATTTCCCTAATGATTAGTGATGTTGAGCATTGTTCGTATGTTTGTTGGCCATTTGTATCTCTTGTTTTGAAAAATGTCTGTTCACGTCTTTTGCTCACTTCTTAATGAGGTTATTTTTTTCTCACTGATTTATTCAAGTTCCCTATAGATTCTGGATATTAGTTCTTTGTCAGATATATAGTTTGCAAATATTTTTCCCATTCTGTAGGTTGTCTATTTACTCTGCTGATTGTTTCTTTTGCTGTGCAGAAGCTTTTGAGTTTAATTAAGTCCCACTTATTTATTTTTGCTTTTGTTACTCCTGCTTTGGGGTCTTAGTTATGAATTCTTTGCCTAGGCCAATGTCCAGAAGAGTCTTTCCTAAGTTTTCTTCTAGAGTTTTTATGGTGAAACACTTTTAACTGTATGAGTCACATGCCTGTTAAATCAGGTCCAACTAAGAGGAGTTTACTTCAATTAGTATCTAATAAAACCGATTTTTTAAAACAAATTCTATTATTAAGATTTTTAATCTGAATTAAAGATGTTTCACTAAGAAGAATTGATTTATTATGTTTTATATTTTTATTTTAGGTAGTCATAAGTAGAAATCAAAATAAAAGTATAGATTTCTTAAACACAATAGTAAATAAAATAAAAATGAATTAGATTTGTTGTCTATGTACAAAAATTGAAATATTATATATGATATTAAATACATACATATATACTATATATATTATCGTATGCATACAGAGAGAGAGAACACTTGAAATTGTTAAGTCCCTGCTATACACCAGATACTGACGGTTCCAATGCGTTATGTGTGTTATTTGGTTTAGTTCTTCCAACAACATCCCTTCAAGCATTCTTAGCCCTGCATCACACATGTGAAAACAGAGACAGAAAGGTGTTATATAATTTGCCCAAGGTCACATAGCTGCTAGGTGACAGAGCCTGGATTTAAACCCGAGGTTTTTAGTCCAACAGCTGTGAGTTCTTTCCATTACACCACACTGGCCACCTCAGAAACAACTGCCATTATCACTTTCCCTGTGTCAGGCATGAAGCCCAGTGCTAACACGTGAGTCTTCCCCACATACACTTGTATGGAGCAAGTGTCTTCAACCCTGTGCTCAGATTCCCAGAGTGAAAACAAAGCCCTGTGTTTGCTAGTCCTGGGACGCAACTGCTTAGAAGGCTACCCTCTGCAGAGGAGGCCACGGGGAGGGATCCCAGCTGGGAGACCATCCCACCTCACCCACAGGCACCTTTCTGCCCCTCGGAGATTTGCAGACCTGCTCCAAAATAGATGAGGATCCCTGGAATAGGTCAATTGTGGTGTTGGCTTTAAAAATAATGACTCAAATAGAAGCATATTATTTAGAAATATGGAAGTAAAATATTAAAAAAAAAATTATAAGACCATCAGGGAAATTAGAACACCAGATATTTGATGATACTGTGGAGATACTGGGATGTGTTTATGTTGAAACAGGAGTTCTTATCTTTTAGAGAGTCATACTAAATTATTTACAGATGAAATGACACGGCGAGCTGGACTTGCTTCCAGATAATCTGAGTGGAGGGAGATAAAACAAGACTGGCCACACGGCAGGAGTGGGTGAAGCCGGGTGATGGAATATGGCGTTGCTCACGCTATCTTCTCAACTTCTGTATATATTCAAAATTGCCCTTAATAAAAGAAAAAGAAAAGAAAAATATAGACATAAGAATCATAACTTTTATAAAATGGAGAGTTTGGCTTTGGGGAGGGGCTGCAGGGGCAGAGGGCAAGGCCCGCTGTCGGGAGAGGTAGACAGGGGCCACTGCTTTCATTGTAAGTCCTGCAGTATCATTGACTTTCCCATTAGGTAAACATATCCATGTGAAAAAAAATTAAATTTTGAAAGAAATGAGAAAAGAGCAAGCGCGTAGGTCTACCAGCCCTCCCTGGTCCTGTCTCCTATGGCAGACGTCACTCATCGGCCTCAGCCTGATTTCCAGGAGGAGTTTCTGGAAGCGTGGGCGGTGCTGTGGGCCAGAGACGAAGCCCGCCCTGGAGGGCGAGGTCTTACACAGCGTGTGCCCATCCCGCGCTTTGCCTGTGACTTGTTCACACAGTTCAAACAGGCTCATATCTGCCCGGCATGCGTGTGCTCCGATACTGCAGGACACGCTGGGCACTCGACCAGATGCTCGGGGATGGGGGGCTCTCAGAGCCTCCTTGCAGGCCCTCAGAGGGAGGTCGTCGCCCCCCGTTTGCCCTCAACCTGCCCCCAACCTGCCCCAGCCCCTTCCACTCCTGCCCGAGCTCCCGCTGAGCCAAAACCGCCAGCCCTCCTTCAGGCGCTGCAATAACATTTTCCTATGATGTGCTTCGCTGCAGCCCGCAGAAAGCGATGAGTGCTAACAGATTCCAGTCCTGTGTAAGAGGAAAGCATTAGAACTATATTTGGGTCGACTTGTGATGTGTGAGGGGCTTTTCCACATTTGGACAGAAGTGTGGTGCCAGTCACGTCTCTCCTGGATGGGCTGACTTACAATTCTCCTGGGAGGTTTAACCGCCTCGGCATAAACTGAGGGTCATGGGCAGGGTCTGACACAGCTGAGCCCTGGCCTCCACTCCCTTTGTGAGAAGACTTCGACGTTGTTCAGCGGGCCTTGGACCTGGAAACCCAGACCGTTTCTATTCCCGGCCTTAACCCTCCTCAGCCAATCCCGTCTTCAGACTCTAACGCTAACCCTAAAAGTAGAAGTGTTCTCCAACTCTTTCGCTTGAGAGACTGGGAAACAGGGGGAGGAAGTAGCATCAGCTGACTATCTCTATGGCCAGGCACAGTTCTAGGAGCTTCCTATGTATTACACCCTAACCATAGGTCCTATGAATCAGGTTTTACAAATAAAAACACTGAGGCTCAAAGAGGTTGTGATTTTCCCATAGCTAGAAAGTGCCAGAATAGGATTTAATTTTAGGTCTTTCAGAATTCAAAAACCTTTGTTCTTTCCCAACCTGATCCTCCAAATAAGTGTGTGCTCACTCGTCAGCCCCTCACCAGTACCAGTACCAAGCCCACAGCCATAGATGACAGGAGTCAGCATATATGCCATCTAGAAAGTGTTCACCACGGAGAAGGGGCTTAGGGGGAAATTTGAACCTATACTTCAAGCAGTGTCAGGTCCCACTTCCAAAATCATTTTGGAATTTGCTGATTTTGCTGAAACAAACCTCCACAGGTAGAAAGTACTTCTAGTTACCTCCCAGCATCTGTGGTGTGTCTAGTCACATTCCCACTCCTCACTTTCTTACATAGACCATGGCCAGGACCTTAGTGTGTGCTCTGTAGCCTGGGAAAAGTGAGCATTTTTGTGACCTGACTTAAGGAAAAATAGCTGAAAAATAAATCAAATATCCAACCAGAAGTTAAATACCTAATTGACAGAGGTCGATTTGTCATCCACATGTGGCACTGAATTTTCAACACGGGCCTCTGGCTCATCTCATACATGCCTAGTCAATTGAGACCCAAGTCCTAGGGCTGACGTTCATTCTCAGCACGAGTTCCGATTACACCTCTGGGAAGTGCCACTTACATAGTCTGTAAAGGCAGGCCAGCCTCAGCAGCTACACAGGGTAGCACCAACCCTGATACACTTCCCTCAGTACTGACAGAACATGCAGATAAAAGATCAGTAAAAAATAAAGATGACTGAAACAACATGATTAATCAACTTGACCTAATTGGCATATTTAGAACAGCCCACCCAACATCTGGAGAATGCTCATTCTTTCCAAGTGCATATGAAACTTTTACCAAGACAAACCATACACTGGCCCATAAAATAAGTCTTAACAAATTTCAAAAGATTGAAATCAGAATATTTTCTTTGATCATAGTAGCATTGAATGAGAAATCAATACAAGAAAGATAAATAGGAAGTCACCAAACATTTGGAAATTAAGCAACAAACATTTAAATAACCCACAGGTCATCAAAGAAATAGAAATTAGAAAATATTCTGAACCAAGTGAAAATACAGCGTATCAAAACCTTGCGGAATGCAGCTAAAGCAATGCTTAAAGTGATATTCATAGAACTAGATGTATATGTTAAAAATACAAATAAACATATTAAGTAAATGCATATATTTTAAAAATTTTAAAAAGGTTGAAGATTAATGATATATTTCCATTTCAAGAAACTTGGGAAAACAATAACAAATTAAATCCAAGGAAAATAAAATGATAGTTATAATAAAAGTAAGCACAGAAGTTAATGAAATATAAAATAAACAAGCAATGAAGAAAAATCAACAAACACAAATGTTTGGTAGTTTGAAAAGATTAATAAAATTAATAAACTCCCAGCAAGATTGATTTTGAAAAAGAGAAAACAAAAGTAACCAATTCCAGCGATGAAAAAGAAGACCTCACTATACATCCTGCACACATTAAAAATGCAACAAGAGAATATTATAAAGGACTTTATGACAATAAATTTGAAATTTTAGATGCAATAAACAAATTCCAGAAAAACAATATTTACCAAAATTGACTCAAGAAAAAATTTTAAATTCAAATACTCTTAGATCTATTAAAGAACTTGAGTTCATAATTTAAAGAAATCCACAAAGAAAAACCACATACCCAAATGGCTTCATTTGTGAATTCTTATACAAATCTTTCCAGAGAATAGAGAAAGAAGAAACACTTCTCAACTTTTTTTATGAGAAGAAAAACATTGATATCAGAACCTGATATAAAAAGGAAGATTATAGATGCAAAATTCCTAAGCAAAATATTAATGCATTAAATCCAATAATAAAGCAAAAAGATAACACACCATGACCAATTGGGATTTAGTCCAGGAATGCAAAATTAGCTTAACATTCTAAATTGTACCACATTACCATAATAAAGGAGAAAAATATACTCATCTTAATAGACACTGACAAAGCATTTGATAAAATTCAACAACTGTTCACGACTTAAAAAAGAAAAACTCTCTTGCAAACTAGGAATAGCAGAGAAACTCCTAAATCTGATAAAAGATATCTATAAAACTCATCTAACATTCTCCCCTGAGGTTGAGAACAACACAGAAAATACTCTAGTATCTCTTCTATGCAGGATTATAATAGAGCTTCTACCCAGTACAATAAGGCAAGAGAAAGAAACCAAGGTAAAAAAATTTGAAACGAAAAAATAAAACATCATTACTGATATAAGACATAATTAAGTGTACAGAGAGAATCCAAATGAAACTACAGACTATTAAATTTACTAAGGTAATTTAGCAAGGTTGTTGGATACAAAAATTAACTGCATATTTACTGAAAACAATTAAAATGAAATTTGAAACACACAATTTGAAAATGAAATTTCAAAAATACCAAATATAATAGCACAGAAATCACAGAATACCTAGGGATAAACCTAACAAAAATGTACAAGGTCTATACACCAAAAACTACAAAGCATTGCTGAGGGAAATTTTGAAAGACTTAAATAAATTAAAGGATAGACCATTTTCATGGATTGGAAGACTCAATACTGTCAGGATGTCAACTCTCCTACCCTGTGATCCAGAAGTTCCATTCCTGTGTATATTAACAAAGAGAAAAGAGTATATGTATGTACTCAAGATATACACAAGAATATTCTTAGCACCTTAATGTATTATATAATAGCCCCAAACTGGAAACAATCCAAATTTTTATCAGCAACAAAATAGCTATATAAATATCATGGGATAGTCATCATACAACAGAATATTACACAGCAATAAAAAATAAAGTTTGCTGTTATACTCAACGATGTGGATAATTCTCACTGACACACTGTAGAGTGAAAAAAGTCAAATCTGAAAGAATACATAGTTTGTGGTTCCATTAATATGAAGCTTCAGAACAGGCAACACTAATCTATAGTGACAGAGTTCAGAACAGAAGTTCCCTTTGGTGAGGATATTCATTTAGAGGGGGCGTGAGGGAACTTTCTGGAGTGGAGGAAGTATTGTAAATCTTGATGTGATTGGTGGCTCCATGAGTATCTACACATATCAAAATTCTCTCAGTAAGCTACACACTTATGATTTATGAACTTTTCCATACATGAGTTATAAAAAGTCAAAATGAATATCTTGACTATTAGAAATCAAAATGATTAGTTTTCTTTCGCAAATTTTTCTCAGTTTTGGCTTGGACCACATTGTGTAGAATCAAGTGGGCACTTGGAAATACGCTATTTACCAAAATCGTTGTGGATCGTCTCATGTGAAAATTAATATATCAAATGGAATCTCTCTTCCTTAAAATTTATAGTTTGTTTGTGAACACTGCTAATACTCATTTCCAGTTCTCCACTTGACTTTCTGTCGCGAAGACTGTCATAGCTTCTGTTTCACTTTGTCAGAGGAAACCAGTCATATGGTTTTATGAATTCAAAGTTCAAGAAATTCCCTTACAGCAATGAAAACACGCTTAAGCAACTGTTGGACTCCCCTACAGTGGCTTAAACCTTATTACTTGTTCTTTTTATTATTTGTTCATTCTGAAGGCTGTGAGAGGTAGCTGTGTTTCAACATAGCAAGCCTTCCTGCAGAGAGAGAGGGGAGAGGTGTGATTGTGGTTGAGTCTTGTGAGTGTGTGCATGTAAACTCATGAAGTTCTGGATAAATTATATATTTCTTCGTAAAGAGACATTGAAAGGTGTCTTTTGCTTCTTTTAGGAACACAGTGAATGTGAAAGGAATATAACCACATCAATTTTGTCAAAAAGACACATATTTTCTATGAAAATATAGGTTTTATATACAACTTGACATTTGAAGACAGATACTTTTACCAATGAGATGGTAAAAAGCAGTCAGGACTGTTTGATGGTGGCTGTCAGATTCTCAGCTAAAAGTAGCCAAAGCGAAATAAAGGGGGGTGATTGGGAAGGTACTGGAGTGTTTCACAGAGTCCACAGAGGGCTCCAGAGATCAGAGCTGACACTTTCTGTTCATGTCATCCCTCTGCCTATGGGTGCCACACTTGCTACCGCCAAGGGGCCTTCTGCACTGCAGGGAGCGTGGCCAGAGACAGCTGCAGCTTCGCCTTTCTGACCTGAGTGGACAGACACCCTCACTGCCAGAATCACCTTCTAAGCCCCTGGGGAAGGCTTCTGCTTATCCTGGCTGGTGCTGTGCGACCATTCTGCCCCAGTCATTGCGGCTCAAGGAGGAGGAGCAGGGCAGATAAAAGCATTAACCCTCCACAACAGATAAATACCCCTCAAAAAGGCTACCTACCCTAATTCAGCTTAAATGCCCCATTTACTCACTTCTCCAGACATGCTAGACCATGGCATCCTCTTCGATTTCTAGAAGGTGTCAGCTTTCCATTTTTCATTCTCTGCCTCTGAGACAGCCCTTCCCACAGTCTGTCATCACTCTCGGCCCAATCTCTACAACACATACCCAGGACGGCTTGGAACAATTGAAAAGACTGACAGGCGAAAAGATCGTGTAAAACATTTCAAATTTTGAAAACGAGTAGCTTGCAGACGCTTCAGATTTCTTTCAGTTTGATTCACTTCAACATCCACAAACAGCATTGATCAGATCTACATGCACACGCACTTTGCATGTACACACGTGCTTGCCCCTCCCCAGGGCAGAATCATCTCTGGCTGTCTAGGTTCGCACGACTTGGAGAACGAAGATCCACATGGAGTAAGTAAGGAAAGCTGTCCAGGTAAGAAATCACAGCACTGAGGAGCCACGAGTGACAAGTTCAAGCCTCACATAATTGACTGGATTATTTTGAGTGATTTGCTTTGCCCATTTGTAAAAAGAGGAAGTTGGACTAGACCAGGGGTTAGCAAATTAAAGCCCACAGGCCAAATCTGGTCCACTGCCCATTTTTATAAATAAAGTTTTATTGAAACACAGCACACCCACCCATGCGGTAAGTATTGTCTATGGCTGTTTTTATGCTACACTGGCATAGTTGAGTGGTTACAATAGAGACTGCATAGTCTGCAAAGTCTAAAGTATTTACTATCTAGCCCTTTACAGAAAGTTTGCCAAGTTCTGATCTAAATAAGTCCCCACAAAATCATTTTCCCCTTCAAATTCAAGGATAAGTAGTTTTTAATCTGAATTACCCAGACAATTGCCACATCTGTAATTTTCTTCGCCTGCATTTGCTGTTTAGCCCAAACCACATGGACCTACACCTCTACAGGTAGAGACCAGCAGGAGACATTAGTCAACTGTGCATGCAGTCAACATAAGTAACCAACATTACTTATATTATCCCTCTAGCAATGGCAGCAGTAATATGGAATATCCGAACACCTGTCCACATTTTCCTGTCCGTTTCTCTTCGGTCGTAGAAACAGACAAGATTTCAGAAGAAGCAATGTCTGTTCAGCTCAAAGTGAAGTGGAATCATAGCCATTGCTGAATTCCACACAGATGACAATATCTGGGGAAACGGACAAGGGAATGTATTTGAGAGCTTGGATTTTCTATTTTGCCTGTCAAAGTAGCCGCTGCTGAAATGCCATTTAATTTATATTGTGTATATATAGCAAGAAAAGGTAAAAAATGCACTAATAAGACACGATACTCCCATTTTTCAGTTTTCCTTTCTGTCAGTGCATAAACATCCTGTGAAATCTGCACCTCTCAAAAATGTTCGGTGTAACACCATACTGACATATAGGGAAAAAACAGAAGAGGGTGAGCAGGAGACCCCCTACATACACATACACGCCCACATACATTTCTGCCCAAAAAAAAAAAAAAAAAGAACCTAAAAGCAATAACCAACTCCCTAAATGCCAAGAAGCAGGGTTATAAATTTAACACAAACAGCTCCCTCTTCAAACTCCCAGTCCGTTTATCAAATTTTAAAAACGAAATGACAAGTTAAGATTATTAGTCAAAATATATAAATAAATCACCTTGCATATGTTCTTTCCAAGGTCTGTGAATGATTTCACAGTGGTTAGTTATAGTAAGTGACACAGGCAACCTGGGTTTAGGAGCAACACAGGCAACCTGGGTTTAGGAGCAAAACCAGCCCAGGTAAGGCTGGAAGCCCGCCAGTCCGCAGACAGCACAATCAGCTCAGGCGCACAAGTCAAAGCTGGGCTGCACACAGAGGCCTTTGAAAACAGCACTGGTGAGCTTTCTTTCCTAAGGCAGAACTGACATCTTAGCCTTCGCTCGGTCTGCGATCTCCTCCACGCAATCCCGTTGTTTATAGAAAGAACTTTTTTTAGACGTCTCCAAAAAGCAAGGATTAAGTCAACTCACCATAAATTCCTCCTATTAGAAACCAACTCATGGAAAAACTTTTTGAAAATACAGTTTGTCAAATGCTTTGGGTTTTAACAAAGTGCCAAGACCTGGGGGTCATAAATTATCTGCTGGAACAGGAGGCCTCAGAGAGAGTGAGGAACGCTCGAGTTCTGTGTTCAAGATGAATTGCTGGAAAGTTTTCTATCTTAAAAAAATGGTCCTGTTTTTTACCCACGTTAGATTTACACAACATCCGATGTTAACTGCTCTTATGTGGCTGCCACATGCCAAATGTAAACAGAAGAACAAGAAGAAAAAGTTCTTTGAGCAGACTCCCCACCGCTGGCCTGGAGCCAGGACTGCCACACCAGGCCCCCCTGCCCTCCGGGCATCATTCTGTCGCCGCCCTTCATAGTATTACAGTGCTGGAACAAAGCCAGCTGTCTTCCTTTTCAAACCAATTTGTCCAATAGCATAGATTATTGTGTTAGGTAATCTGTCACTTCTCAAAAAAAAAAAAAAATTAATGTCCTTTTCTTTACATATTGCTCTCCGAGCCCTTGAAGACTTTTGGTGAAACTAGTCACCCTAGAATAAGCTACTCTTATTTGGCACCTTCTCAGCTAAATAACAAAAGCATTTTTAAGTTTAGAGCTCCACAAACCTAAATTTTTTCAATTACTTATGCAGTACACGTAAGCATTGAAAGCAAATCTACACCAGCAAAGGAAAATGATCCTTATAACTTGTCTAAAAATCATCTGTGACTCAATCGTATGAATAGTTCCCATGAAGGTGTTTAGGAAGTCAAGGCTCTCTAAGCAATATCCTCAGTTCTCTGATTCACTTTGTGAGCATAGACCTAGGAATGAGTTGTGTTTTTTTTAAGAAACATTTGCAGTGTGCACACAGAAGACAATATGGGCTGTTTTCAAAAAAGACATTCAGGACGGGCATGACGGTTCATACCTATAATCCTAACACTTTGGGAGGCTGAGGCAGGAGATCACTTGAGTCCAGGAGTTCAAGACCAGTCTGAGCAACATAGTGAGACTGCATCTCTACAAAAAATAGAAAAATTAGCCAGGCATGGTGGCACGCACCTATAGTCCCGGTACTTGGGAGGCTGGGGCAGGAGGATCTCTTGAGCCCAGGAGTTTGAGGTTGCTGTGAGCTATGATGACGCCACTGCACTCTAGCCAGGGCAATAAAAGGAGACCCTGTCTCAAAAAAAAAAAAAAAGAAAAAGAAGAATAAATTCCATACTTGAAGGACCGAGTCCTGGTCTCATGAGTCTCTCAGTTTCTCTAATTCAAGACATGCACGATGATGTTACCCAAGATTGTGGTAAGAAACAGCAAGACTTTCGATATACTGTGCATGTAACAGAAACCTGAGTCTAATCAAGGGGATTTATTTCTCAAACATAGCAAGAAACACTGAGATGGCTGGTCCAGGCAGGTATAGCGTTCCATTCAGTAGCCGCGTTCCAGCCTCCTCTTCCTCGGCCTATCCTCGTGCTTCTTGCCTCATGTTCACAAGACAGCAGCCACCTCCTGTTCCCCATTCAGACAGAAAGAAAAAGCCAAAGGAATAGGCGATGCCAGCCTACGCAAGAAAAGCAAAATCTTTCCCCCAAATTCCCAGCAAATTTCTACTGTTGTCTCACTGGGGAGGCTGGGACATGTGGTGGTTTGTGTGGGTACACTGCCACCTCAGACAGAATTGGGATTCTCTCAGTAAGGAAAGAATGGATATTGGGAAGGTTTCTAGCAGGGTCCACCACAGTGCTTAAGAAGTCATATATATCTTCATCCAGAAGAGAAAGCTGTGCCCAGACTTCAGTGAAACAGGTTGTCTTCTCCAAGTCCCTGTAAGTACCAGGCATTCACTCCCTAAGAGGGACAATCTTGACCTGAATTCCTAGGGGGTGAAATTCGGAGTTAACTATCATACTTACATAAAGTGGGCAATTAAGGGATCAAGATGTAATTACCACTAATGCAGGAAGCAAGTGGCTTCAGGATTGACCATAAAACATGAACCACACACGAAGGCATTTGAACAAAAAGAACTCTTCACAGCACTCTTCACCTCTCCCCCACTGAAATTCTCAGCTTGCATTAAACTGTGGAAAGGGACATCCTCCCAGTCCAAGGTATTATAGAAAGTACTCCCTACTGAAACAAAAGGAAGAGAGCGGGGGAGGAGGGTAAAAAATGTCTACTCTATTTATAAAACAGAAAAGTAAGGGGTGACTGATTAGTCACTTTAACCAATGGGTTTCCCTGAAGATGGTTTTTAAGGGCAAGATTCCCCACTAAATTTTATGCAACAGCTCAATTTATATGCCTCTTTATAAGAACATGTCTAAGAGCAAAAAGAAGGCCTGACACTTGTACTTTGTAAAGACTTGCCACAAGATTGGCGAAAGGTTAATAACTGTTATCGCCAGATGGTGAATAAACAGGGGTTCTTTATGGTCTGTTTTCTTCTTTTGTTTGGGGTTTGAATTTTACATAATAAATTTTTAAAAAGATTTGACACTAGAAAACTAGAATAAAAGCTCCAATTTTCTCTAAAAAATAATAACAATAGTAATAATACAAAGATTAGTATCTCAACTTCTAACTTAATGGGGAGCACATTTTGTAAAGAACACATCCAGGTTAGTAGGGAAATTCAGAATGGTGACTCATTAATTCATAAAATAAAACCTAGGTTCAAATTTAACAAAGAGTTTTGCTGTGAGAACTGAGCACTCTTTCAAGAAGACTTTAAAAGCACAGGCATGTGTTTCTGTGGTTAGAGACGTTACTTGACATGGGAAAAGAATCTCACTGAAAGTTGTGTCTCCAGAGGGCCTCTCTCCCTCCACCTTTCAGCTGGATGGTAACACCTGACGCTCAAAATCAGTGACAAACGCTATGCTCTTCTCTCCACCATCCCTTTGTGGTAATCAGAAGTGGTGAGAATTCCTCCTCCTGCTTTTCTAGAACTAACTTTTTGGAGGAAGGCTATGGCTCTTGCACAGCTGATTTTTGCAAATAAACCGTATTCTGTATCTATTACTGTGCACAAGAGCATATTTTATTCTTGGTTTATTAAGGGACTCAACCATGGCTTTTAAAACATTCAGGTACCTCCCAATTATTTTCTGTTACAGGAAATTACCATTGCCATTCCTTGGTTACACGTCTATCATTGTGTGAATTCCTGAGATGAGATGACTTACACACCGTTTGCTCTGAGATTTCTTCTTATTTTGAAAGATTCTTCTACTCACCTCCCTATACTCCCAAAACCTCAATATGACTGTTTCCTCAAGTTCAATTATTACCTCAGAGGCACATTAAACACTTCTGTATCCATTCACTTAATCATTTGCAATGCAAACCAACTTGCCACTTTCCAGATCACACATAGAAAGATCTCTTTCTAAAATAAGCCATACCCTATGTACAAACCATTTCCATTTTCTGCTTTCAAATAGTAGATGTGCAGCCAAACAGCTAACCGAAGGTTTCTGCAATGAAAAACAAGTGGGTAGCATTTCCAAACTAACTACTATCTTGGAACTAGGAACCAAGATGATTTTAAAGAGTTGTAATTTTTTTTTTTCTTGAAAGTTCTATTTGGAGCACTACAAAAACATTTCAGTTCTGTAAGTATTAGTACGAGGCCAAAATTGCATTGACAAATGAAAATAAAGTGTTAGCTTAAAAATAGAGCTTTGTCCATCAAGACAGCTTGCAAGGCAAACCAGACCCATGGGCAGCTACAATCTTTGTACATATTACCAAATTGGTGGTGGGAAAATGTTATATTGTTTAGTTTGGGTTGACTATTCTTGCCCATATATGTATGAGATGTAAAGAAAATACATATAGCTAAGACCAGTTCTGCCCTTTTGAAGATAAAAGCACCAAAAAAGAAAATGCTGGCAGTTCTCTGTACACCACCAGGGCAGTTTAACTTGTACCATGCTTTGTCACATCAGTGGACATGAAGATCCTGGGGCAATTGTGACCTGTGACAAAGGTGACAATAGAAGGGAAGTGAGGAAAATCTCACCAAACTACCTATGTTCCTGGTAGCCAGGCTGATGCGGTATTGTAGATCCATAAAAACCTGTTTCAAAAACAAATTTGCACAACTGCAAAGCAGAATAGCTCACATAGAATGGCCACAAAAGCTTCCTCTCTTGCAATCCTGCAATTGGAGTGAATTCCCCAGGGCCTTTAAACAGGTAGCCCTGTTTAAAGAATGTCTCCAGAGTTAACAGCCTATTTTTGTACTTAATAAAAAGAATTTCATTAGATGGCCACCAAAGAGGATTTTGGAGAAAATACTCTCCTTTTTAAGAATGTCATCCTTTATTAAAAGTTTTATGAGGAAGAAAAGGAGAGATCCGCAACAGGGCACCTGTGATAAGCATGAAATGCAGAAAGACCCAAGAGAAAGGCCCACATGTTACAACATGCTTGGAAGGAGGGCTAGTCTTCGAGAGATGCCAACCAGCATGATGTTGTACCTCAAGTTTGTTACCATCAGGGCACTCTGGCAAGAAAATAAGTGCCTTATGCCCTAATGAAGGCTCAGTGTTGTTCTGTTTGCAAACCAGATGCACGTGGTCTGTGCAGAGCAGTGGTGAATTTGTGACAGCACATATTTGACGTGTGGGGGATGTGTGGGGATGCTGGGCAAAACTGGAGCACACTGGAATGATGTGCTTGAAAACTGGCAGAACACGGCACTCCAGCCCCCAAAGAATTTCTCTGGGAAATTCTACAGGGGGTGGGTATGGAAATGCTAAGATGGAAAGATCTTATGGAAGCATTTCAGGGAAACCATACCCTTGGCAGTGCTTACAGACAGTATGGCCAAGCCATTGGTCCAACAAACAATGTGCATCCCAGGAATCCAGCAGCTGTCAGACTCACAAGACTGGAAGGGGCTGGAGAAGGACACATACTCCATCTCTTACCTCCGCCAGCAGGATGTCAGGAGAGTTGGTACCGTTTTCTTTTAACATCATCTGTTACTCTCTTTGGAACTGTGGATAGGTTCATTGCTTTGTTTTGTTTTGTTTTCACATTTGCCTCTGGCCCTCTTTGCATGACATTTGTAAGAGATAAGGCACCAGGGGGTTATAGTTCTCCAAAGCTAGCCCAGGAAGAAGCCCTTCTGAGATTTCAGAGCTTAGTCTGTTCATCTGTTTCCATAAGAAATATTTACTGGAATCCTGATGCTCATATAATGATGTTTTGTGAAGCAACAGTGTGGAGTAGAAAGGCCATGGAAGTTGGAGTTAGAAAACGGTTTGAATCCTGAATTTGCTCATTCATAAAGTCGCAGCCACTAAATTCTCTTGTCCAGACCCATCTTGCTGCTGCTTCATCACATCACATTAGCAGGTCTCTTTGATTGCTACTTAAGGTAGCATTGTGCTTAGAAAGAAATTGTTCTCCCAGTCTGCAGACTGTAGGTACTAGAGGCAGCATTTTCTGGGCCTTACCTTAGTGTCTCCCAGGTGTGAGAATTGGCTCTAACTCAGTAACAGAAAACCAGTTCACTAAAGACTGATTTACTGAAAATCAACTGCTGAATGATGCATTTATCTAAATGTTCAATTCACTGAATTTTCCAAATTTACTGATTGATTTAAAGCTAATCTCTTTCAACTATTTATAAAGTTTGCAGAAATTTGTATTGGAAAAAATAGTTTTTAACAGCTATTAAAATAAGATTTCTTCAAAGCTACAGCTAACTGTGTTTCACTTTCTCTTTATAACAGCTAAGGAATATTCCATTGGTAAAAGGAAAGAATTGCAAGGTGGTTTGGTCTCCTTATGAATGTATTTAATGTTAAGAAAATATAGTTCATTGTTAGTAACGAAAATTCTATTGTTCTACAAGGTAAATTTTTAGTTTATTCTGATTTCTTTCTCATATCCTTTTATATAGTTTTCTGTCTTATTCCAAGTTCAAATGGAGATTCTGCCACTTAAGTGTCTGGTGGCCCTGGCCAAGTTGCTTGACCTCTCTGGGCTTTATTTCCCACAGTTAGAAAATGGGAACAATAATAGCCTCTACTTCATAGAGTTGTTGGGAGGATTAATGTTTCTTAATATATGTAAAGTGCTTAGAACAGCAACTAGTATATAGTAAGAACAAAATGAATATAAATTAGTATTATAGCTTTTCAAAAGTGTTATATTAAAGCATTTCTTCCTAACACTTGGGTCACCTTCAATGGATTTGGAAAACTTATTTTGATTCATTCTGCATTCCCCACTGCCAGGAGGAGTCCCTTTCTGCCCTGACTGTGCTGTGATAGCATCTTGACTACACCTGTATGAAATCCTGTGTGTCCATCCACATTCCCTCTAACTGTGAGCAGAGACTGCAGTCCACCCATCTCTGTATGCCATCATGCCTGCTAGCACCGTGCTTGGGGCATGGTGAGCCTTCCTCAAGCCTTTGCCGAATAAGCAGGTAACTGATACAAATGTAGTCAGCATGTGACTGGTGTCTGGGCTCATGCCTTTTGTGTTGGTTCTCACTAGCTTCTATTTCGAAGGATGGCCTTTTTGTGAACTCCTGCCGTCATTCTGGACTACGTTCTTCTGAGCAAACAGTTCCCATCTCCACTTAGCATCCGCACCCTTCCCTTGGAACTAGGGAGTGGTATTACATTAACCGGCATTCTTATTCTCAGAGGTGCCTTCCTGGGATGAGGTGTAAATTAATGCCAGCCTGACCACTCTGGGTCATTAAAGACCAGATGGTAGTTTTTGCAAGAGGAACAACTGAACCCTACTGGCCTGGCCCAAGTCCAACCTGAATAATTGCCTCCTGACTACACAATATCCCCCCTCTCATTTAAACACAGAAATGATTTCCACTTCATCTTCTGAAAGCTGGCCAGGCGGGGTTGTGCTGGCTTTTCACCCACTGCCTTTGCATGGACACAGGCTAGCAAAGCAGCATTCCTCTGGGGGGGTCTACAAAGTGCTCTGGGGCAAGTGGTTTTAGTCATATGTTTGGAAAAATAAGATGCTGTCAACTTAAATGAAAACACGTAATCTCTCAGTGCATTTTTTAAAATTTTTTAAGCTACAAGAGTGATCAAAATTTTATTGTACCTAAGAAAGGGGTTTAATTTGGGCATGAATTGTTTTTGTTAGAATCATAGAAATAAGGACTTATCCCCAGTTTAGGCAGATCCTGGAGTGGGTCCACTTTTGACATTAAAGCTACATAAAGCAGTGTGGATGGGTTTTTGCTGGAGCCAATTCCATTTCTTATGATTATGGAGGAAGATTGGGGGTACAGCAAGAACCTCGAATGCCTGCTCAGCATGCGACTGCCTGCACAGGGGAAGAGCTGATTGGCAGGACTAATGGAGCAGATCAGCCCGACTGTGAAATGTCCGGGGCCAAATGCCAAGGTCGAGAGCGCCCTGGGTGGATCTGATTGGCACAAAGGTAAACAGACCAAGTACAAGTCATAAATGAGCAAAGGCTGGTTAGGAGCACCATTCCCAGGAGGCCTGCAGGTCCTGACCCTTCTGCATGAAATTATCCAGAGCCTGCTGGACTCACTCATGGGGCACAAAGTTCCTGAAGTAGTTTATGATTATGTATTGGCTTGCCACTCTCAGAAAAACCTGCCGCTCAGAATTCTCTACACCTCCCTTTGTGCCACTAGCCAGAGATATGGTTTGCATAGAATGGGCTGAAGCATATTTTCTCCACCCAGAAAAATGTCACAAGGCCTCAGAAGACCTACACAGCTTATTTCAGGAACGTAGGGAAGCACTGACTTGCCCACAAACACATTCTCTTCGCCGGTGGACTTGGCTAAAAGTTGGCTTGGAGAGGCTATGTCTTGACTCAAAGCTAATACTTAGTAATAAAGCTTCCTGGGAAAGTAAGACTGCCAAAGTTTAAGTGGTGGGTTTTTATGGCCAGGATTATGGTCCATTAAGGGATGAGGATGAAAACACCAGCTTGTTTCATTTTGATCTCTTCTCTAGGCTGAACCACCATCCCATTTCCAATTAAAGTTCCACAAGAAAAATGCTGACGTTTCTCCTTCAGAAACAACCTTCCTGGCTCTTGCCCAAAAAAACCGCCATCGTCTGAAGCCACATGCTCACAGCATCGACATTCTGCAGCTTTGTTTTCTCCAAGAGCATAAATGGCTTGTAAATAAAATGAGCTTTCGTTCGAGATTTTTTTTTTAAATGAGAAAAGCGAGCACATGAAATATGTTCAGTCTGAATGGGATGTGGGAACAGCATGGCCTTAGATGACAGAAAGAGAGAGTCTTTCCTAGTGATGACCTTGGCTTTGTGCTGAATGCTGGGGGACACTGGCAACTGACTCTGACCGTGAAGCTACTCCGACCATGAAGTATAATTCAGCTTCTACCTTTAACTTGCCCCGTGGCTCAGGGAATGAGAATGAACAACCTGGTTCCTCCAGTCTTCTCACACTAGTGAATTCCAGCAATGATTCCAGGCACGGCAAAGGAAGGCCCCCTCCCTTCTAGACATGGTCTGGTCATTTTTTTAGAACAAGGTGCTTAGACATCTTAAAGGCACTCTACACAAACCCTAATGGGTAGGAACACTGGTAAGGAGAAAATTAAACAACTGAAGAAGGCTCGCATGTGTCCCACCCTTTAAGGCAGCAGTCCCCAGTGTTTTTGGCATCAGGGACCATTTTCATGGAAGACAATTTTTCCGCAGACCAGGAAGGGGGAGGATGATTTGGGGATGATTCAAGCACATTACATTTATTGTGCACTTTATTTCTATTATTACTACATTATAATATATAATGAAATTATTATACAGTTCACCATAGGTTGGGGACCCCTACTTTAAGGGATGTCAATATGATAAGCTATTATTTGAGCTTTTCCAATAATAAGTTTAAAAATAGCTTTATATTATGTACTGAAATAAATTTCAATCTAACCAAAAAGATCTCCTATCTGTATAAGAAATCTCTCAAAGTCTATCTGAAATTAAATAGAAAAAAACCTAATAATAAACTATTTTATAAGAAATATTGAAAAGCCACATTAAGAAAGAAATCTAATAGGTTATAAAACAAAATCATTTTCAGATTAGTGCAAGAAGTTTCAACTTTTCCCAAGAAAGTTGAGCAATTTCTCTTTGAGAATATTTCTGTCAAGCCAAGAGATTTCAAATAAATCCAAATTGAAAATATAACAAAATGGAAGTTCCAACATCACCTAGGTTATGTGTGTTCTGTTATGTTAATACTCATTAGATAACACATTCAACTGTTTCTGAACACACAGAAGGAAAATATCCTCCATGGACACTCAGACCAAATGTTTTTTATGGAAAGTTAAGGGCAAAT
>CAUYRT010070385.1:0-29786 GCA_963574885.1 Lepilemur ruficaudatus | reverse complement strand
TTAATATTACTAAGCTTCTGAAGACAGAGACTTTGAATTCCCTTTCTCACCAATGCAGCAAATAATATAAAGAGCGTGTATTTTTAACAGAATCACAAAGTTTTCCATCTGGATGGATCACAATCTGATTTATGACTCCTACTTGGGTCCTGTTTTTCACGATACCCATAACCATTCCCTTCCGCTTTCCCACAATGTCATGAGGAAGAAACAAAGCCATGTAGAGAATGCCCTTGGTTTCACTTATCACCATTGCAGAGGGCAATGGTTTATTTATAGACCAGCTTTGCCAAAATGTTTTGAAGAAGCTAGGATTTCTTTAAAAGGGAACATCAGAATTGGAATTAGGTTGTGGGCCACGTATATTTTGTCCAAATCTATTTCATCCTGCCTGTTATTACATTGCCCCATGCAGGAATATCAGATTGTTTTTTTTTCTTTAACCTTGAACTAAAAAATATATACGTCATCAATTTCTTAAGGTGGAAAAACACTTCCATAAAGTAGCAACTCATTTGATAAAATTGTCAAGTCAATCAAATCTATTGAGAAATACATAATCGACATATAGAGTACGTACAAAGGACGAGAGCACTGTTTTGAAAGCATGGGAGGATTAGGAAAACAGACTACAACAGGCCCAGCGCACTGCTGCCAGTTTGGTGGTCTAAGGCTGTCTGCAGCCACTAGCGACCCAGGCCTGTCCCGTTTTTAGGAAATACCTAGTCACTTCAAAGAGGGCACATAGTCATAAGTCTATATTCTCAGATATGGCTTTTCTTCCAGAGAAGATTACAGTTTCTTCATTTTGTCTATAATTAATTTTGTTTCTCTGAAACAAAACTTCAGTCCACTGGGTAGAAGTAAGAAAACAAACATTTAGTACTTGCTGTAAGTTGAATTGTGACCCTGCAAAATTCATTTGTTGAAGCTCTAACCCCCAATGTGACTGTATTTGGAGATACATGCTGGGAGAAGGTGATAAATGTTAAATGAGGTGATAAAGGTAGGACCTTAATCTGATAGGGTTGGTCCTTACAAGAAGAGGAATAGACTAGTTCCTCTTTCCACATGTGAGCACACAGAGAACGCAGCCATCTGCAAGCAAGATAGACAGCCCTCCCCAGGACCCAAACCAGCTGGCACCTTGACTTGGGGGTTCCCAGCCTCCAGAACTGTGAGAAATAAGTTTCTGTTGTTTAAGCCCCTCGGTGTATGGTGTTTTGTTATGGAAGCCTGAGCAGATAAATAGCATCTTGTCAGTTTACATTAAACCATTAATTTAGGATATGATCAAATTCACTAAGAAAACAATAGATTTAGGTTAGTTTTATTTCCTCCGCCCCGTTCTCCAACTTCTCTCCCAGTAGTGCTTGGGTAAGTGTGAAAGCGTGTTGCAGTGCAAACTCTTGGTGAAGGGAAAGAGTGAGTTCTTGGGGGTGGGTGTCCTCTGGCATCTTGGGGCTGTGGTTCAATCCCTTCTGTCCACCTGTCAGGGGCTGGTCCTACTCCCATTTGCAGTTGATGTCTTGGACTAGCATAACTCTATGTCTGGTCCCTCTCAGTTTGTCCCTCCCTCATGGACTCAGTTTCCCCTCAGTTCTCACTGCTGCTGTAGACCCTCCACATTCTGCTCCATCCTCACTATGGTGGGCTCCACAAGAGGCCCATTGCTCTCAACTCAGCTGCCCACTGTTCCCACCCTGAAGCTGCAGGAACTTCTGGGTCCCCTTCCTGCTACACACAAACCATGAGTGGAACAGGAAAGCCTTCTTTTTGTCTGTCACACTACACGGTACCACCTGGTTTACTTTGATGCGAATTGATCCTGATTGACAGACTCTTCTTTAAATCCCATGAGGAAAGCCAGGACAAGAAATTTCAACTGACGTTAGCCTTTCCTCACTTCTGAGGACACATTAACTAGTCATTTCCTCTTCTTATCTCTTCTCTCATTTTTATAAATTTCCTCAAACTCCCAGATATTGATAAAAGACTTCTATCATATGACTTCAAGTCATATTTCCTTTTGTTTTCTCTTGAACCTGATTTTTATTTTCACTTACTTTATGTGTATTTTATGTTGCATGTATTTTTTTAATTTTTATTCAGAATATTACAGGGGTACAAATGTTTTGGTAATACGGGTTGCTTATATACTGCTTGAGACAAAGTTATAAGAGTGTCCATCACACAGGTAGTGTACATTGTACCCGTTAGGTATGATTTCACCCATCCTCTTCTCCCTCCTACCTGCTTGATTTCCATTGAGCTGTACTTTCATCTGTGCACATGAGTGTTGTTCGGTTAGTTTCAATTTAATAGTGAGTACATGTGGTGTTTGTTTTTTCATCCTTGTAATACTTCACTAAGGAGAATCATCTACAGTTGCATCCAGATTATTACAAAATTTTGTGGTATACATATACCATATTTTATTAATCCACTCATGAATTGATGGGCACTTGGGTTGATGACACATCTTTGCAATTGTGAATTGTGCCACTATAAAGATTTGAATGCATGTGTCTTTCTGACAAAAGGACTTTTTTTCCTTTAGGTAAATACCCAGCAGCAGGATTACTGGATCAAATGGTAGTTCTACTTTTAGTTCTCTGAGGAATCTCCATACTGTTTTTCATAGATGTTATACTAGTTTGCAGTCCCACCAACAGTGTGTAAGTGTTACTTTCTCTCCGTATCCACACCAATATCTATTGTTTGGGGACTTTTTGATAAAAACCATTCTCACTGGGGTTAGGTGATATCTCATTGTGGTTTTGATTTGCCTTTCCCTGATGATTAGTGACTTTGAACATTTTTCATATGTTTATTGGCTATTTGTCATTCTTCTTTTGAGAAGTTTCTGTTTGTGTCTTTTGCCCATTTTTTAATGGAGTTGTTTGATTTTTTTACCCCTTGCTGATTTGCTTGAGTTCTTTGTAGTTTCAAATTATTAGCCCTTTGTCAGATGTATAGCATGCAAATATTTCCTCCCACTTTGTAGGTTGTCTGTTTGCTCTGTTAATTGTTTCCTTGGCTGTGCAGAAGCTTTTTAATTTAATCAAGTCCCATTTACTTATGTTATTGCTGTGATTGCCATTGGGATCTTCTTTACAAATTCTTTGCCAAGGCCTATATCTAGAAGACATTTCCTTTCTATCAGAAGCAAGTTTTATGGCCTCAAAAATAGAGATTTTCTCTACATTCTAGGCAAAGTCTGTGAGCTGAGTCCTGAATCTTGGTAGGCTAAAGGAATTTATAAAGAAATTAACAAATCTATTCTCTCTCTTTCTTTCTCTCTCTCTTACCCTCCCACAATGCCCCTTTCCCTGAGATGATAAACTTGAGATAGAAAGATTCAAATGGATAAAAATATGGGAAGAATTAAAATGATTGGCTTGTATTCACAAAGATGTTATTGCTGTCTATGAATGGGGCTGTGCATTTTCCTGTGGACGCATGCTTGCATTCTGTGTACTAATGCACAATTTCATCATATATGAACCTTACTTCTTCAGGCAGGTATCAGAGATCTGAGCAAACACCACAGGTGTTCACAATGAACACACAGTGAGTAGGAGTTCAGGGTTTCAGGATGTTTTCTCCATCCTCTGAGATATCTTCCACTAGCTTGTCCAAATTGCTCATTTGTCTTTTTCTTTTGTAAAGTAAGCACATAAGTGAGACACACAACTCAGATGTTGTGTGAATAATCAGTTCTTTGCACTTTTGAAAGAATAATTTAATTAGCGAATCAAAATTTCCTTGACTTACAGCCTCTACTTTGTCTACCCAGGATGTCACATATTTCATTCTTCTGGGTCATTGAGCATTTTGTTGGGCATCTCTTAAATAAGTCTTCCTGTCATGTTGCATTTTTACTTACCAGCATCCTGGAGGGGAGAGCTACTTTTGATGAAGCTCCAGTTTGAGTGCTATTTTTGCCCCTGCTACTCAATTACCACTTCCTGGCAAGTTCAATCACAGGCTCTGAGATTTCTCAAGTCCATGGCCATTTATGCATGCAAGATTTCAGATGCTTAAATAATCATCCTTTCAGTGACTTAGAACTTGGAAGAGCAGGGACTATCTCTTGTCTTATATTTCTTGCCTTCCATTACTTTATTTAATTAAAGATATTATTAAAGTCTTTTTCAGGCTTGGGATAAACTGAGAAAGTGAGAGACAAAACATTTTTAAAAATGCATATCCTTTAATATAAACAAGAATTTCATTTGCCCAGGTGTTTGGGGTTAAATTCTTTATAAAGATCAATTTTTCTATCAACAATCAAATTGATCTAAAACTGTGATATATAGACATGTACTTTTAGATAGTAATTTGGGGTTCCATCATATAGCAGTGACAGAAAATCCCATATAAAGATATAAGTGGAAAATGATACCTGACTGATGGCTTTGGAGGGTAGGCTGATTGGCACTGTAAGGATAAGACTATTTTGTTCCTTGATGGGAGATTAGTACAAAAATAGATGTGTGAGTCAAACCTCAGCACAGTAATGATTTCCTGACAAGCACTCTCTCCAAACCCAAAGAACATCAAGTTTAAATCCAAAGAGCCATTACACTTTAAATATTTTTCTCAATTTTCTTATAAATCGGAAGAAAAAGGAATTTGCACTTTAAGTTGAGACCACAATAATTGGTTTGTATAGACCATATTACCTACTGTAGACCATGAGAGAAGTTAAATAAGAAGAATGATCCAGTTGATGGGCTATGGTAGAGTGCAGTATGATTGACTGAGACAACAATGTGTTGAGGCCATGCATTAGTTTCTGAGCGGTTGAGATTGAGTGCTAATGCAATTTGGAAGAGTTCCCAGCACAAATAAAAAGAGACATGCATCTGTCCCTTCAGTGACTCAGGGAAATGAAAACCATCTTTGATACAGAACACATTTTCCTAACTTTGAATATTTTGTCTTTATAAGTCTTGGAAGAAAAACTTTTTTTGACTCTAATAACTATCAAGCTATTGAAGTAGAATGCAGTGAACTAATTTCAAGCATATAGTTAACATCCACAAGACCCACGTGAACAGTGTCAACCATGGCCTAGATATTGTCTAGCTGGCATCCAACTATCTCTGAGCCTCTTCTCCTAAGGAAAGGATAGGAGATATCATGGAGTACCCAACAAACGAAGAACAATGTTGTTGGCACTTACAACCTCTCTGGGAGGTTTGATGCCCATTCAGAGATGAGGAAAGTTGAAGTTTGTAAGCGTTAAATTGCCCTCTAGTAATTGAAAATTAGAAGATCCATCCCTTAAACTCTGGTCTATCAAAATTTGCTTCAGTTCTGTTCTGGAAGAAGAAGCATTTCTTTCCTGAGTCACTTTTCTAGAAATTTCTGTGTTCCCATTTCTTAACAACAGATCCTGTTAGCACTTGTCAGACCCACTGCCTAACCCACTCAGGTAACAACTTAAAGCATTAGGCCATTTCTTCTTTTGTATGGTCTTCCCCTACACAATCCAGCAAAGAATCTCAATGCCTGCCACAGAGAAAATGCAATGCTGGAAGCCTGGAGGGTTGTGGGTAAGACAGGCAGAGTGTGACAATTGAGAGAGGTCTCGGGGAAGGATGTTGGCAGTCTAGATCCAGCCATAGAGTCAGGTTTTTGACAAAGGATCCCCTGGTACTGAAAAGACTGGTCATGATTAAAATAGCAAAACAATAAAGAGGATGATAATTATAACAGCTAATGATTATTGCACACTATGTGCAGGCATAGAGGGCTGTACATACATGTCCTCTGAGAGCTTTACAAGTATTTACATGTCCTCTCTGATCTTTCTTCTATGCTGTGTGGGCCTCATAACCAAAAGTTTCCCTTACCTCCCTAATGTGAGGTGCCCTCTACCTTCCCTCATTTGAGTAGCCCCTGGTCTCATTTTCCATCCCCCAGGCTCAGACTTATCCGGTTTCTGGGAGGGACATCTTAGAATCTTCATCTGGATGGTGGATCAGGGATTTCTTCCAAGTTGGTTTCTGCTTTGGTGTAACCAGGGGTGGGGAGGTGGGGGAAGAAAATTAATATTCTTGGTACTATGGAAGAGAGAAAATGGAGGAGGGAGGTAAATACACTATGAAATAAAAAGAAATGTCAACATATAACTCAGCAACAGATCTTTGATTATTGTACATCTCTTGCAAATGAAAGGTGCATTCACTCAGAGCAGACACCTTCTTTCTCATGGTTCCAACTCCAGCACTAGCATAGGCAATCAATAAATATTTGTTGAATAAATAAATGAGGTATGTGAAAATTTGAACAGGTAAAGGAATGAAGATAGGAATCCTATCTGGTAGTCATTTGCTGCAGCTTTGCTCAACTTTCTAGGCCACTTTCATGTATATTTTTGCTTAAAATCATAGGCATAGAGGACTATAAAAACTCTTTGATTTATGTCATATTATCCTACAACATAACCTCCTACACTTATTCAAAGACATGAAGGATGAAGGTAAGCCCTGTGGGATATCAGGGTTCCTATAACTGAAACTTCATTTCTTTAGACATGTCTCCACATACAAGCAGAAGCCAAATAATGTCTTTTGTATTGAATTGGGCCAATTTTTGGAAAATAAATTCTATAATTTTCCTACTTTCATTTCTCAAGAATGCATTAAGATAAGCAGCAGATGTTAAGATCTTTGGACTAGATCTTGTGTACTTTGCTTGTAAGATCAGCACAGACTCTGCATCTGGACAACTGAGCTGGAATTTCAGCTTCCCCTCTTGTTAGCTTACTGGATCTTGGCAAGTCGTTTAACCTTTCTCATCCTATTTCATCATCCATAAAACAAAGATCATAATAATGCCTGCTTCATAGTGTGCTGGGAAAATTAAATGAGTTACATATGTGAAACAGAAGAGAGCCTGACATAGACAAGAGCAACAAGTGTCAGTTACTGTTACTGTAATGAGGAGTCTTTTGCTTAGTGTTCGGTGAAAGCATCCTTGTTAAAGCACCCAGTGCACTACCACGCATGTAATATGGGAGATTAATAAAGATTGAGGCACAAGACAGGAAAAATACACACACACATACCTGTACGTTAAAGTACATCATACATCGAAGACTCCCAATAAGTAAAATGATATTGAGAATAAAGCACATTGAGATGAGGAAATGCACACAGAGATCATGGGTAATATGATGAGAATCTGATCTTCTGGTGTATACCCCTAATAAGGCAACAAGACGTTAATAAAGATGTATGCCAGTGCTAGGGTAGGTATTTTATATACAATAGCTCATTTACTCTTTGCACCATTGCCATGTATAAAACAAGAGCCGAAACTGCTAGTAGATGCTGCTAGTAGATGACAGTGCCAGATTTTAAACAGGGCTTTGTCAAATTCTAAAGCCTGGGGGTTTTTTTGTTTGTTTTGGGGTTTTTTTGTTTTGTTTTGTTTTTGAATGGTTTAAGTGCAGAACTACTTAGAGAAACTTGAAGTTTAAAGAATGTTCAGCTTGAGATTCTGTGCTAAAAACGTTAAAGTGGCTGTAGAACACCGAGTTTGGTTTTCTAAAATAAGTGGATCTCATCTCTGGAGAAAAGACTAATTTCCCTTATACGTTATTGTAAAATCTTATCAATTTTCACTGAATCAGATAGAGGCCAAAAATATGTATTTAACAGTACAATTTTGGTTTTAAAGAAAGAAATGTTTTGAATTAGGATGGATACTTGTTTGGGAGTCTAGAGTCATATAGATTATGATTTACATTCATATGATTATCTGTGCTTATAGTTAATTTAAAAAAAAGAAACCAAATTTTAAGTGGTTAGTAGGCATATAGCAAAGGATGTGATTGCCATTGTATCACCCATGATTTCTGGGTGCATTTCCTGGTTTCAGTCTGTCATCTTGTCCATCTCATTTTATTCATATGGGGGTCTTAGATGTATGATGTGTTTTGATGTGGAGGTATACGTGTGTGCGTGGGTACATATTTTCTCCTGTCTTGTTCCTCAAGCTTACTACCATCACTGCCTTTCTCTCTCCTTTCTTTCACTGTGTTTCTCACAGTTCTCTGTTCTTTGACCACCATGTAGACCTGGAGCGTACTCTACTTGCACCTGATAAAGTTGTGTGTTCTCCTTTCTTAGCCTACAAAAAAAAGTTGATATTTGTCTTTGAAAGACTAACACATGGCTTTATGTTAAATTTTTTTCTTGATAGCATAAAGGGTTCCTATATCAATTTAAATAGATATTGAATAAACTTGATAAACCATATAAAGTAGCAGAATTGGAAGCATGATTGAAATAAAGTAACTGAAATAAATGTTGTATCTAAAAGATACAAAGACGGAAAACTGCCCTGTCAGAGAGTACAGGCTGTTTAAATATTCTAGAGCAGATATTGGTATTGATCCTTGAAGATAACCTTCATCGCTAAGCCAGTCTAGTCATGCAGGCATAAATAAGTACCTGCCCATTGTTCTTGGGGATAAGTATCTGCCCATTGTTCTTTTTAACCCAAAAGTAGGTGCTGCAGACTGGCATTTAGTATTCTGTTAAGTAACAAAGTTGAATTAATGGTAAAAACGAGCCCATATAGAATCAGAAATTGCCGTGCCCATGAAATGCACTGTGTTCTTGGAAGACGTGAATAATTTTTGTGCAAATATTTTCTCTGAGGATATCTAGGAGATGGGACAGATGGTTCTTTTCTCTTCAACTCATGCTACAGAAAACACTGTGAATAGGAGCGGACAGGGTTGGCATAGCACCACCTATATGGGGATACTGGTGTCCCTTCTCATTTAAGGTTGAATGAGCCACAGTTGGGAAATGTGCTATGGACCGTGACACTTTGCATTAGGCCTTGGACAGACTACACCTTATTTACGGGTTTGGAATATTTTCCCCTGAAGGGAATAGATATTCCCAGTATCAATCATCCTAGGACAGGTAACAAGATGAGCCTTAGGAACAAAAGAGCTTCCCCTTATCTTTGGCTTAGGAGGTGGTGGCTGGGCCTAGACTCTCAGGTGTAGAAGTGCCTAAAGCTTCTTGTTGGTGAGAGAGGAGCTGACAGCCCCACCACATACGGGAAGGCCTGCCTGGAAACAGCAGGGTCTCATGGTCTCTTGGAGTAAAGATTTCCAGCAGCAGTGTAAGTTGTTTCTCTGGTCTCTGAGCTTGCAGTAAACTCTTTTTAACGGTACCGTTTAGTCTCAGTTGTGTGCGGCAATCAGGGTAACAGAAGTTATTAGTGATAGTATCAGGGGAAGACCACTGGGGCTAGGGAGTGAGATGATAACACAGGAGTCAGCTGCCCCAGAGGAGGTGGCCTGGCAGCAAAAGGAGGGAAAAGGGAAGAGAAAAAATGAGGGATTTTAAGGCAGTGCCCTGGGAAATTTCTGCCAATCAGTGGGTAAAAAGATAGCAACTGAAGGAGGCTGATTTCTGCCAGAAAGTCAATGAGGGTTCATGCCATTATACTTTATAGATAAAGAAAAAGTCTAACCTCATTTGGTAGTCATAGGTTAGGAGGTCAGTAATAAATAGGGTTTATAAGAAAATGATTAAAATTCATGTTAAACTAACTGCAAACTCAGAAACATAAATTAACATAAACAGCCAATTTCAGCTCACTCTCTCAATAAAATGAGTTGTATTAAAGTGTTATTTAATGAGAAGCAATCGATTATGTCTGTTTGAGGGCTGCCACTCTTTCTGACAAATCATTATTTTAATGTTGTAATTATTTGATGTGATTAATCAGCTAGTCAGCAAAGCAAATATTTTCTACCTAAATTAAATATGCTGGCAGAATGATTATTTCTTTAACACATTTGATATGAATATTTTACATATTTATGAATAAATTAGTTAGAATCATGTTATTTTGTCTCTGTCAACATTCTGCCCCCTGAAAGTCCTATTTTATGCCAAAATATTGGACAAGGTCTTTCTGAATGTAGAATAGAAGAAAAAACTTAAAAACTAGGTGAAATTCATGTGATCCAGTAAACATATAATAAGGAAGCACTGAAAAAAGACTTTTGTTCAAGCCAGGTGCCATGATGCACTCCTGTAATTCTAGCACTTTGGGAGGCCGAGGTAGGAGGATCACTTGAGGCCAGGAGTTCGAGACCAGCCTGAGCAACATAGTGAGACTGCGTCTCTACAAAACATAGGAAAAATTAGCCAGGCATGGGACTATAGCACACACCTATAGTCCCAACTACTCAGGAGACTGAGGCTGAAGAATGGCTTGAGCCCAGGAACTTGAAGTTGCAGTGAGCTTTCATGACATCAATGCACTCCAGCCTGTGTGACACAGTGAGATCCTGCCTAAAAAAATGACAACAAAAACCCTTGTGTTTGAGTTCCTGGCTCTGCCACTAAATGTGGAAATTAATCAGTCCTCTGAGCCTCATCTTCTGTATCTGTAATCCCATAGGATCACTGAGAAAATTCAATTATGAAATGTATGGGAAATGCTATAAAGTTAAAGTAGCACATAGCACATAAAACCTGCTTTGTTTTCTTCCAGTCCTTGCATTCTGCTGGGGAGAGAGGGAGACAGAGCACATAAAGGAAAGAAATGCAAGCCAAGTTCAACCCAAAATGTTAAGACCCTTGTTAATCTTAGTGATTTCAAGCTTATAAAGTAGCTTGTTGAATCAAAATTTCCAAACTTGGCTGTGATTCAGAATAATTTTATACAAAATCCAGAATCCTGAGCCCCACCTCTCACTGGAGATGGTGATTCAAAAGTTCAGGAATGGGGTTCCTTATTATTCAGTTTACTCCTACCAATGTCATAAAGCCTGATTGATTGTCTTTGAAATGTTGAGACTTCAAAGCTGAGCAGACTTTACTGTGTAAGATTTTGCACAAAAATTTCTCCGGACTGATTTAGGGCAGTTTTGCATTTTTCAAAGTTGGGTGTAATTAGGGATATACTGGGAAGTTATGATTAACAGAATAAAAAAAAGTTTCTGAGAATTTATGAAAATGATTTAAGTGACTTTCAACCTATAATTCCCTGGATGACATGAACACTATTTCATTTAAATAAGTATTTGAGGGAACATAGTTGTTTTTTGTAAAGTAAGAGACAGGGACTAATGTTACTGGCTGGTTGCTTCGTGCCAGGCACTGTGCTAGGCATTGGATTAGGTACTTATTGGTTATCTCATTTACTTCCCATCAGTATTTCATGAAGAAGCTATTAACATTACTATTTTATTAATGAGAAAATTGAGGCTCAGGTAAATTGAGTAATTTGCAAAAGCATACAGCCAATAAGTGGTGGAAGAGAGACTGTTAACATCCCTTAATCTGATGAGCTGTTCTTATCATAGTATGGAAGTTGTAGGCATCACCACTGGGCTGAGTTTCGCTGACACTAGTTGTAACAGATGCATTTTGCACCCTGCGTGGCATCTCCTCAGCCCACTGCTGATTTCAGCTGCAGCTGTGCTGGACAGTTCCTGAGATTGCTCTGTCAGCATTTGCACCTGAGTTGCTCCACTTTTCTGCCTGAGGCCCTTCTCCAAAGCTGCAGGAGTTTGCTGAGCTTGAGCACACAGCCAGCCTGGAAGTGTCAGGAAGTTAGTAAGGACAACCTTCAACCAGTGAAGGACAAGAGTCAATGGATAAATACCCCAAAGTCCTTCAGAGGGACAGTTCTATGGCACTTCCACATGCTTCCTTCAAAGGTACCCGGTGGGATTGAGTCCCAGTGGCCCAGCTCAGTAATGCACCCAATGGTGCTCCTTCCCTGTCTCGATCTCTCTTCCTTACTCTGCTTCCTGAATTTTCATTCTTTTTCCAGTTCTAATGGCATTGTCATATACTTTTCATTTCCTTGACTAGCGGACTGTTTGGTCTGAGTTGATGTGCATCAGCGTTTCCTGTTTGGGCTGAGGGAGAGGCAAAAGGAGAAGAGAGAAATGTAACAGGGACTGAGAACAGGAGCTCCAATGAGCATCATTCCTTCCTACCCCACTTGCTACAAGTCACACAGGTCACAAGCAGAGGGATCGACAGCAAGGCAGCAGCAGAAAGGTGCACTGACCGGGAGTCTGAAGACGTGGGCAGAATTGAAATGGTTTCTAAGTATACAAGAAAGACCATCACACTAGGAATACTCCCAACTATTTGAGGGAGGAAAATTCCACAAGTGCCTGGACTTCTATGTATTAGGTGAGGCCTGTACTAAACTGAAATGTGAATATCTATGCAGATGTAACTTCACATGCCAGTGAAGTCTGGAAATTTTCTTTGGTCAATCTAGTTCTCAATATCTTACTCTATTCACCTTCACCATTGATGTGTACAATTTGCTTGTATTAGGGGATATTATAGCAAAGTATGGAGAATATTGATTTGTAGGAAATTCCAACCAGAAAAACTCCACTGAATGAGTTTGGCTTTATTTCCTAATGTATAGTATTAGGAAAAATTGTTAGCCTTTACATACTTTTGTTCAGAAATGAAATAAAGAAATTGTGACTCAAAGATGACATGATACAAAAGCATTCTTAAGAAAGATTTGGAGTAGCTATTAGTACTTAAGGAGGTGTTTGCTTATCTAATAGTGTATTTTTGCAATTATAATATATGAACTCTGTGCACAAAACTTCAGAGTTCACTCTCATCTATCAGAAGTAGTAGAAACAGGGTGATTCTAGAAAGCTAGGTGAATGGATGGATGGCTTGATACAGATTTGGATGTGCATATAACCCCTTACAAAACACTTCTACATAATTTCTCATTCCATTTTTATATACTTTATAAAAATCTTATTTTTCCTATTTCACAGGTGAAGTTTAAAGAAATTAAACAAAATCTTTGAGATAACCTAGCTAGTAAGTGAAAGAGATGGGCAACCTCTATCTCAAAATCCTGTGTCTTTTCTCCCTCATCCCATTGCCTTCACCTGGTCAGTTCCTGGAATCCACCTGGACCTACATCTGGTACCCACTTAGCCTTATGCCCTGCCTCATTTCTCAGAGACCAGGGATTGGTCACAGCATCTAGAGTAATGAAGAAAAGCTAAGGAGACCTTTGGTGGTCACTGCAGTTGTGCACTGATCACAGAATATTTGGTAGATATTTTTTGACAGGTTTCACATGGGGAATTTTGAAAAAAGTGGTAGAATCAAATGTAAATTTGACTAGTGTTACTGCAGGCCAGCTTGTGGGTCCACACTACAAACTTGGATCCGATTAAAACAACATATCTAGAGCCTCACTGGAACTATAAAGCCTACAAACTTCTATGTGTATAATCTGAAAGAGCTCTTACTTTGGTGAACATTTCAAATAAAATTTGATATTCACTCATTTTTTATACATATATACACAATCCCAGTTTTATGTAAAAGAATGTATCTTTTAAAAGAAGCACATTGAATTGAGTTTTTAAGTCATCATCAAACCAGGGCTCTCAAATTTCAGGATAAAAATGAAGATTGCATTGACTGTTCTGGCTTTCAAATATATGTATACATACACATGTATATTTAAATATGCACACATATGCATATGTATACACACATAGAAATTCTCTTTATTACTAAAGAGATCCTTTTATTGCTATTTGTTTCATATGTAATAGTAATCTTCACTCCATACAAAATTATGCTATCTGTTATGTACAGTTCATCTCCAAGAGATTGAAAGAATAAAATAAGCAATGAGAAGCACTGGGAATAATTATAGAAAATGTGCTTAGGCATGTGGATAAATTAAAATATTCAGTCACATGGTCGCTTGTGAAGGAAGGAAATTAAAATACATAAGTAAAAAGATATTTGGTTATTGAGTTTTAAAGAGAAGCCAGGAGAGAGGAATACAAGAATTTGCATACAGATTATAGAAATTTAGACAAGAATGAAGGTGCATCCTGCAGAGATGCCAGGTATGTCATATCATAAATAACACATGAGGCACCTTAGCCCAAGAGTGGAGAGTGGGTGGTGTTCGTGCGATGGTGCTGTGGTGTGGCAGTGATATTTAAAGCCAGATCAGATCGCCTGGAAGCTCACATGCATGGAGACAAGAAGAGATTCCAGATCAGAAATTAGGGTATTTGGGAACACTGGAAGAGAAGACTGCAGCAAAGGAGACGTGAGAAGGGGAGGAGAGCAAGCAGAGAGGAGAAACAGGCCAGGGTGGAAATCACGCACATCAGATGCTGTTGCGGGGGCTAGAGAGACGAGAGCCAAGAACGGGCCAGAGATTGGCAATGTTGAGGTAGACAGTGGTGCAGTGCAAGAGGAAGTCGTAGAGGTGGGAAGGGAACATTGCAGAGTCAAATCTCTCCTGCCATTTTGCTACAAAAGGGAAAGAAGAAACAAAATGGAGATGGAGTCAGAGAGGAGTTTTTTAAAGATAGAAATGTTTACAACACATTTATTTAGTGAATGGTGAAGATCTATTAGAGAAGAAAAGTGTCCAGTCCTAGAAAGAGCTAACACAGGTCGCAGAGGGCTCTGGCACAAACTTGACCAGCACTCCCCGCAATGGCCGGCAGATGAACAAATCCCAGCTGCTCGCCCCAATCCACTGCCTCTGCCTAGTCCGTTTTCCCTGCTCAGGAATATGTAATTATCCAGACAAGTATGTAGTCATTAGGAATATCAGGGTGACTATTTCAGTACTCTGAAGTTCATTCAGAGAAGTATATTCTAAAGATTTAGAAACATAACATACCAGGGAAAGGCAATAGAACCCAATGGGATAACTTCTGTGTGGTTCTCAAAGTGAGGTTTTCAGACCGGCAGCGTCAGCATCATCTGGGAACTTGTTAGAAATGCAAATTCTCAGGTCCCACCCAGATTTCAAACAAGTATTTGAGGGAAATTTTAAGTTTTGCCCACATTTTGTGGAGTAAGAGTTTCATCTGGTTTCACATTGTCCATCTGTTTTTGAGCCAATTTTCTGGTGTTTCGATAAAAATTTTTGATTAAGCTGTTTCAAGCCCACTTTCCTCAAGCTTATATTTTGTACCATGGTCACTATAAAGGCAAAAACAATAGTTTGTGCTTTTGTAGTAAATTTCTTTTTATAAAATCATTGTAATTTTTTTTTTGTCCTTTTACCTTCCATGATTCTAGGTCTGAGGGGAAATACAAAATGAGCTTGGAAAAGTTTGTGCCAGGAAGTCAGAAAGTACTCAAAGTCTAACGTGATGTTATGAAAAGGACACAGCAGCTGGCTTGATTGAAGGGGACAACTCTGGCCAAATTTGAGACAACTAAGCATCAGAAAGAATAGTGACAATAATATCACATTTGGGGGGAAAAAACTATACGTACACACACACACATCCATAGCAATATTAAAGAGGAGACTGAGAAGAAAAAACTCTTCTTGACAGAGAATACCAGCTAATAGCAGTAGAAGAAAGAATAGAATTAGAATATTACAATTTTGTATCCAACATAACATAATCGATATAGCAAGAATCATTAATGATTTCCAAAACAATTGGGTCAAAGGTTGTTAAGAGAAAGGACATTGGCAGGGGCTCAAATTTTTGCCACACAGAATACTTATTAATCATAAATGTAAAAAAGTTCCTTTATAAAGTCGAGATCTGGTGGACACGATCTTGTGTGATAAAATTAACACTTGGAGGTGTGCCATTACTGATAAATTCTACTTTTTAAAGCATATAGTCATCTTCAGTGAGTGAGCAAGATACTTTTTGAGACCCTGGGGTACAACAGTGAACACAGACACAGTGAGAATTAATTTAGATTGTATGGAGGCCTTTCTGAAAAAGTGGCATTTTAAAACAGCTTAAAGGAGCCTTCCTTACAAAGGCAGTGACAGTGGTGGTGTCCAAGACAAGGTAGACCAGTTAGATGCAAGAGCACATGCAAAGTCCCTGAGGCAGGAGGGCACATGACTCACTGGAAGAACTGAAATTAAACCAATGTGCCTAAAAGATAGGTGTATTCATTTTCTATTGCTTCCGTAACAAATTATCACAAATTTTGCAGATTAAACATAGGTTTATTATCTTTCAGTTTTGTAAGTCAGTACTCCAGTAGTCCACTATAGGTTTCACCAGGCTAAAATCAGGTTGCCTGGGGCTGCATTCCTTTCTGGAAGCTCTGGGGGAGAATCTGTTTCCTGCTTATTCAGCTTGTTGGCAGTATGCAGTTTCTTGCAGGTGCGGTACTGAGATCCCCTTTTCATGTTTATTGTCCAGTTGGACAATGTTTATTGTCCAAGGTCTAGAGGCCACCTCACTCCTTGGCTCATAGTCTCCTTCCTCTGTTTTCAAAGCTAGCAACAAGGGTGAAGTACTTCTCACAGCCTCTCTCTGTGACAGACGGGAAAGGCTCTGCTTTTAAGGACTCATGTGATGACATTGGGCCCTCTAGACCATCCAGGATTCTCCATCTGAATAGAGTATTCTCTCTCCATGACCTTCACACATCTGCAAATTCCCTTTTTCCCTGCAAGGTAATCTATTCACAGGTTCCAGAAATTAGGGCATGGACATCTTTGGGGGCCATTCTTCTGCCTACCACCAGAAAAGATAAGGAGAATAGCTCAAGATGGAATACTTTCATCTCTCTGATGGTTCCAGTCATGTTGCTCCTTTTTAATCAAGATATCTTCAGTGATTCACTATTACCTGAAGAATTAAATTCAAACACACTCACTTGTCATGTAAGCTTTACATGCTCTAGGCAAAACTCTGACATATATTCTTTATACACCCATTTTCTGGCCATCTTGGACTATTTATTTGGGATTCTCATGAAGATTCCCATGATTTCTTGCCTTCACAGTTTTCTTCAGGCCGTCCTTTCTCTCTGGAATGTCCTTCTCTTCATCTCTTGATATTTCTTCCATTCTTTGAGCTTCTTCGCCTCCACATCCACACCTACACTCACCCCAGCACACACACACGCGCACGCTTCCAGCCCTTTACAGTTTTCAGTGACACATTCTGGCTTTATCACAGTTAGTATGTCTTCTTACTCATCCTATTACATTACCCAGCTTCATAAGGTGGAGACTGGTGAGGTTGGGAGTACTGGTTGGTTTTTTTCTTTCACTATCTCTTTCTAATTGGCTGCTGCTAGTGCCATACTAGTGGCTAAATATTTTCATCATCCCTGGCAATAACTACTTCTCATTTATCTTTGTATCCTCCGCAGAGCACATAAATGTCTACACGCCCCAACACACAACAAAGTGAATGATTCATCTTTGATAAATTGTATCTTATTGGTTTCCAGCTTGTCCAGATCTTTGTAAATTTTGATCCTGGCACATAACACATGAATTATGACTTCCACATTTGTTTTTTTATACAACTTTAATGGGATTTCAAAAGCTCAAATTTATTTCTATTTTCTGTAAATGTTATATGCCACACACTGAACGTGTTCCTTCTTTGTTTGTCTCTTTTTTCCAAAGTCAAACACACACACACACAAAATAAAAAAGCAAGCAAAACAACCAGTCTGATTTTGTTGTCTTAAACGTATGTGTTTAATGTCATGTTAAGTTTAATCTTGGTACCAATTTTCTTTACACTGGAATGTTTGTCGTTCTTTTTTTTTGTGTCCCTCTGTCATGTGCACATCCTGCAACTTGATGTATGTGAGCTTTGAAAACATAAGTTCATCAGAGATCTCTCTGTTCTTTGCACTTTTGCCCATTACATTCTTCCCTTTCTACCTTGTTCTTTCTCATTTGGCTTGTATTTCTTTTTGCATTTGGAAATTTGAAAATCACAGGATAAAAAAAGCATATAACCATCACCTATAATCCAATAACAGGACAAATTTTTATAAGCATTTAAACTAGTTGATTCTCACCTTTTATGTTAATATGTTTTAATTACATATGTAATATATAAATTTTTCTTTTTCAAATAAATCTGCACATTACTGGTAAAACTATTTTTCCTTTCAATTTTGCTTCTAATCCTGTTTAGTTTGAATCTTTTTGGTTCTTTTATTGTTACACTAAACATGTATTTCATGACACCAAGTGCTGACAAGGTTGTGGAGCAATTAGAACTCTAATCCATTGCTGGTGGAAACATAAAAGGTTGTATTCACTCTGGATAGTCTTATAAAGTTTTTGTATTGTCTTATTAAAAAAATGTATTTCATTGAAAATTTATTTTGAAAAAAATAAAATATTGTTTTACATTATCAAATTTTACATATAAATGGTGTCATACTTTACATATCGTTCTGAAACTTGCTTTTTTTCTCCCATGATTTTTTTTTTAGATCTATCCATGTTGTTACATGTATTAATTCATCCTTTTTAGCCAGGTGATCTGGGCCAAGATATTCATCTCTGTACCTCATTTCCCTATCCAGAAAATGAGAATTACAATAGTTCCTACATCAAAAGTTAGTCGTGGGAATCTGATGAGTTCATAAACAAACAGGACTTAGAATATTGCCTTTACCAAGCAGCACTCTAGGACTATGAGCTGTCATCGTTATTGTTTGGCTGGGTTAAGGAAGACATATGTTCAGGTTTAATCATTACTGCCAAATTGCTCCTAGGAGAGGCTGCAACATTATACATATCCACACAATCTTTTCAATATTTGGTATTGCCAAATGTTTTAATTTTTTGTTGTTGTTTAGAAGAATAAAAAAGGAATAAAATCTCTTTATTCTTATGATTTGAATTTTTCTGATTATTAGTAAAATTGATTTCCTTTTAAATGTTTATTAGCCATTTGATTCATATTTTCAGCTTATTCTTCTATTAGGCTGTCTTTTTGTTGTTGTTAATAGGAGTTCTTTGTGTATTTTGGATTCTAAACTCTAGCCAGTTATACATGTTGCAGGTGTGAGGGGAACCAACATCTTTACAATGGGAGCCATTCCATCCACGCACATATTGCATCTCCTATTACTAAGGTATTATCTATTCCCTTTGCTAACGCGACATAAAATATCTTCACAAAGATACTCTTTCTCTTCTCTCATTTTTCTTTGTTTTTATGTGTTTAAAAAAAATTGGTTGTCTTTAAGCAAAAAAAGAGATGCCTTCAAGGGCAATTTTTAATCTTTGGCTTTTAATTTTCCTGCATTAAGGTCTGGGAAAGTATTCTGTATATTCTTTGAAATGTGTTAAGACTTCCTTTATAGGATTAATTTTTTTAAATGTCCTATGTGCTTGAAAATTATGTGTATTCACTGTCCTTTAGTTGTAAAGTTTAATACACATATTTACAATATGCAGCTTGCATTATTCAGTTCTTCCATGTGATCAATGAGTTTTGTGTACTTGATTTGTGAGTGTCTGAGAGACACGTGTCTCCCATTATGTGCATTTTGTCAGTTTTTTTAATGTTCTTTGCTGTCTTATTGGAGTTTTTCATCATTGTGTAGTTAAAATTTTATTTGTTAGAATTTCTTTTTTGTTCTTTTCTTTTAAAATCTGCCATCCTAAAGTTTGAGTTTACCTTGTATTCTTTCCCTTCACTATTACAAACTTCATGGTAACTTGGCTGTTCCTGCCACGACCTCAAGTTTCCATTAATTCCACCTAACCAGACAGATAAGTGTTTTATTCTTTAGTACTGTGTCCATATCAACAGTTCCTTCTGTTGTCTATCTACCTTCTGTGATGTGGATTTCTTAAAAAGTCAAGTAGATATTTAATAAGATGCTCTCCTTTTTCAGAGTTAAATTTTCCTTGGGAAATCTATAAATAGTATCTATTATATGGGTGAGAAGAAAAGGAAAGAGATAAAATAATTTTCCTGAAATATAGACACTCCTCAACTTAAGTATAAACTGTGTTCCAAGATTTTAGTTATAAATTGATCATCTGGAATTTGGAGCATGCTTGTTCTTGCAAGCCATAAATAAGTTATTTTCCCAACTATTTTTAGTGATAATTATGAAGCCCCTTTTACTCTATGTTTTCACTTTTTCTTTGACACTTATTTTCCTGGTTATTATTCTTTCATTTCCCATAAATTGTTCAGAGATTGGTAAGGATGAATTTATTTTAAAGTTCTATTAGTTTGCAAAGTTCATAGCCAAGAACATTTTTCCTCATTTGATTACCTCTGCCCTTGATAGAAGTCTATTGTTTCTACATGACCAAAATATAGGCCATCACATCTGCCTCTTAAATACCAAGAAAATAGATAGCTGGTCATTTCTCTGTCTTTCAAAGCAAAACTAAAAAAGATATGCTTTTTATCTGAAAGATATATGTTGATTCTCAAGAAATATTAAAAGGTTCCACTCAAGTGGGATGATAATTTTTGTCTTCTGATGAGAAAGGGACAAACTCCCGATAACTTGGAAATTGAACACAAATACTTGAGCTTTTGGTCATCAAACTTTAAAGAAACAGTTTTCCTCACATCCTTTTCATAGGACTGCCTGGGTTTGCCTCATCCTATGGACAGTGCTGGACAGAAGGAGATACTTGCATTTTGGACTAGTGACAGGGCAATGGAAAAAGGCAGATAGGGGAGAGGGGCCAGGATTGCATTGCAAAGAGAATTGGGTCAAAATGATTTTCAGGCCAAAGAAATGTTTCAAAGACTGGCAGTTTTAGAAATTGATTTGTAAGTCTTCCTAAAAGCCTTACTATCTTCTGAAACCCAGGAAAGGAATCAGTGCAAGATTGCCTTGAGAGAAGTAGTCTCTTACCTAAGTCACTTTAAGTTGGACTGAGCAGAATGAACATGGCGCCATCTTGGTGAGAAGAGGTGTGGATCAACCCAAGAGGTCTCTTCCGCTTTTAATTCCTATGATTAACGTGCTCTTACTCCCATCCTCTTGTAATTTCTAACAATTTTGAAGATCTCTGCCAGTGGAAAAACATTTTATAAGGAGATTGAAAGTAATTACAGTGTGTTCTTTTGCCTAGAATATATAATCAATTTCATTTATTTCCCAAGTAAAACATACACTGCAGGTTCAGTCTTTGAAAGACAACTTGATTATCTGTTCCACAGAGCAAGTCAGGAGATATCATTCTCAGTCCTCAATCATAACTTCCTATTATGAAATGTTCATGCCCTAATCATTTTCATATTGAACACGGGTCTGATTAACACATAACATTCAATGTGTGTGTTTCTTGAAAAACAATCTGAATAGGCAGCATGTAATGTCATTGGAAATAAATTGCTGTATTTAACATCTTTGCTTTAAAAAAAAACCTTTTTTTTCGCTTCTAGAGCTACATAATGTCCTGAACATTTAAAATAAAGTATACTGTTCCACACTTTGAACCAAATTATGCATGCTCTTTGAAGGCAGGTTAAATAACTTCCCACATACAGTTAATGTCATGGTAATCTTGGGGGGGGGAAGAGTGACTAAGGATGGGAAATAAAAAATGTACATTCCTGTCTGAAAAGTTACCTTAAATTAACTTGACACTAAAAGATAACCCTGTCTTTTACATATTAAAGTCTTTTTGTAAAGGTATAAATAAAAAATTTTAACTAAATTAAAATCAGTGTACATGACCTACATTTTCCAAGGCCTCCTAAGTCTGGGTTTACTCCTCATGGGGTAATAGTAACAGTTATCAAACCTGAAATCCCTGGGTCTACCCCTCCGAGGTTTGAATATTTTTCCTCTCCAAAACTCATGTTGAAATTTAATCCCTGATTGTGGCAGTATTGAGAGGTGGAATCTTTAAGAGGTGATTGGGTCATAAAGGCTCTGCTCTCTTAATGGATTAATCCATTCGTGGGTTAACAGTTTAATGGGTTAATAAATTAATGGGTTAAAATGGGAATGAGACTGGTGGCTTTATAAGAAGAGGAAGAGAGACATGAGCTACCATGCTCAACCCCCTTGTTATGCAATGCCCTGCACCCCCTTGGGACTCTGCAGAGAGTCCCTACCAGCAAGAAGTCCCTCACCAGATATAGCACCTTGACCTTGGACTTCTCAGTCTCCATAACCATAAGAAATTTCTTTTCTTTACAAATTACCCAGTTTCAGATATGCTGCTGTAAGCAACAGAAAATGGAAAACTCCCCACCAGCAAAGCTGCTGGGACTCAGCCGCCAGATGCTTTAATACAGATAGAAAGGTATGCATGAAAGGTCATGAAACTATCAGTTCCCCTTCTATTACATTTAGCATCTTTGTGCAAATTAGAAGAAGGTACCCTCCCTCTGCTTAGAAGATTTTAAAAGTGAGCTGAGCATGATGGCTCATACCTGTAACCCCAGTGACTCAAGAGGCTAAGGCAGAAGAAACGCTTGAGGCCAGGAGTTCAAGACCAGTCAGGGCAACATAGTGAAACCCCTTCTATAAAAATATAAGAAAAATTAACAAATGTGGTGAGGTATGCCTGTAGTCCCAGCTACTTGGGAGACTGAGACAGAAGGATAACTTGAGCCTGGAAGTTTGAGGCTGCAGTAAGCTATAATAGTGCACTGCACTCCAGCCTGGGTAACAGAGTGAGTAACCCTGTTTCATTCTTTCAAGAGTAAAGCTAGAGCTGGATCCCAGCCCTGCTCTGGTCCCCTTGGCTGAATGCCCTGTGCAGTGAATAACTGGCTCAACTGTATGCAGCAGTCCTACTAATTCACCTCTTCTTTCAATGGGAGGCATCCACTATAACCTCTATCTCTCTTAGGCCTATCTCCTTAATGCTGAGTGAGCCTTGGTGGTGATTACCCCTGTAAAACCTTTTCCTACTGTCTCCCACTGTGGTTATCATAGCTGATCTCTTATTCAATGTCAACAATTTCCATGCTAAAAGTGTTGAAGAAGTCCCCCACAATTTATGTGATACATATTTTCAAGCCTATACACCAGAGTAAAACTGCATCCTGTATATCTAGTGGACTTCAAATGACACAGCTCTTTTGGGGGAATCAGTGCATTTGTTTAATAAGAAACTGCCAACTGTCTTCCAAAGTGGTTGTACTATTTTGCATTTCCACCAGGAGTGAATGAGATTTCATGTTTCTCCACATTCTCACCAGCATTTGGTGTTGTCAGTGTTTGGGATTTTGGCCATTCTAATGGGTGTTTAGCGATATCTCATGGTTATTTTAATTTGCAATTCCCTAATCACATATGATGTTGAACATCTTTTCATATGCTTATTTGCCATATATATGTCTTCTATGGTGAGGAAGTGTCTGTCTGTTCAGATCTTTTGCTCATTTTTAAAAAATTCAGTTGTTCACGTTCTTACTGCTGAGTTTTAAGAGTTCTTTGCATATTTTAGACTGTAATCTTTTATCGGATATGTCTTTTGTAAATATTTTCACCTGGTCTTTTCATTCTCTTAAACAGTGCATCTGGTATAGCTCTAGCTCCTTAAGAAACTGATATATGTTCCTTAGGGCTGAATAAGGAGAAAGTCTGAGTGAACACAGGTGTTTAACCTCCTTTTCTTCCTTTTACACCAGCTGTCAAGACATTCCTAAAGATGTTGAAATTAAAGAAAAAATGTCACTTATCCCTGTGCTTAACACATTAACTGCCACGTGATTTGTTTTTAAGTCACCCTTGTGTTGAGCCTGGGGCTTCGCAAAGCATAGGTAACTCACATGACTCTTCACGTTGGGAGCCAAGAGAACTATTTTTCAAGTTGCATATAATTCACGCATAGAAAAATATAAAAATAATAGATTTTTCATTAAATTAAAATCATTTTGTCTTCAGTTTTTATTCTATTTTTGTAATAAAACACTGTGGCCCCAAGGACAAATTTTTTTTTTCTAGTGTGGCAGTCAATGTGTTCAGGAGTCTTACTACACACTTTAATAAGACATTAAAAGCAAAACAGACAAAAACTCCTGTACAACACAAGTGTATACATTACCCAATTGTAAAGTGAGGCCACACTGGACTGGAAGCACAAGGTAAAATTGCTTCCATCCTCCAATTGCATGGCTTAAATTAATCCAATGTTTTCCCACAGTATTTTACTAATTCCTGGGGATTATGTTTGTGTGGTCCTCTGAGTCCCGACTTCTGAGTGCAGCGTGTTCTGTGTATGCATGTTTTGCTCCACATCAACCTAGACATGAAAAATCAACACTTCCATTGGTTTCTAGGCCAAAAATAAAACCAGTCATATAAAGGTTATTACATTTTTGCTATTACATTTTTAATTTCCAAGCATCTTTTTTGTTCTCTGAATTTTTCTTTTTTTCCAGCATTTTTTATCCATATTTTTGGATTGATGCATATTCTCTTATCTCTCAGGGAATGTCGATGATAGTTGTTTTCTATTTGCTTTATGGCCTTGTGTCTGCTCATGTTCAAGCGTTAGCACTTAGAAGCTAATCGAAGGCTGTGTGGTCATTCTCCATGTGTCTCTCCAGATCCATTCTCCAGCCTCTCAATGCCCCAGACCAGATGCTGATTACTATGGACCACGTCATCTGGGATCCCTAGTCTCTGGCTTCCTGTTAGGTTCAACCAAGGGAGGCACTGGCAGGAGATGAAAGTATAAATGGGGATGAAGACAGGGTCATCTACTGTCGTTTACTCTGCCCAGTCATTGTTCTGCCGGTGTCTGTTCCTCCATTGCAGGGTTTCTTAACCTCAGCACTATTGACATTTGGGGCTGGAGAGTTCTTTGTGCTGGGCTCTGTACTGTGCACTGTACGATGTTTAGTGGCATCCCTGGTTTGTATATTCTAAATGCCAGTAGCACCCCCACTTTCCCAACATTTTGACAACCCAAAATATTTCCAGATGTTGCCAATGCCCCCTATGGGGAAAACTGCCCCTGGTTGAGAATCACTGTCCTATTGCTGTGACTGGAACAACCCCTCTTCCATAGCTTCAGCTGTCGTTCATGCTTATCCCTGGGTTGGTCAACATTTTTTAAATTCCTTCAAATCTTCCCAATTCTCTGTAAGAAATCCCTTCATTAAGTTCTCTTCAGTGAACCTTTTTAGTATGGGCCACCTGGATTCTGCTGAGACCTCATTGCTCCAGAAGTTCTGTGCAACTGGGTGTGTGATGTTGAGTGTGGTCTTTGCTGGAGGGGGATCTGGATGAGCTGTGGCCTTGGGACCCACATCTCAGGATCTTGATGCATTTTTGGTGAACTGAGCAGGGTCTTCAAACACTTTTCGGATCTTCTGCTTGGAAAGTATATGCTTGGCTGCCAGTATTCATTACAGGTCTGTTTTGAGATTGTAAGGGCTTTTTCTGACCATCTAAGACAATCCTAGGCACCACCTTCAGCACCAGAGCACCCTCTGCTTTCGCTGTCTGTATGTTCTTTCCTGTCCTCCCCCACCAGCACTGCATACATTCTATAACACAGGAGTGCATCAAATTTCTCAGGTTTTAGGGAAGAAAAATAACTGAGAACTACATTTTTATGGCACTTAGAACAATGTATTGTTATGGCTCCTTTATTCTGTCTCTTTCAATAAATTGGGGCTCCTTAGGAGCAGGAACCATGTCCTGGTCACCACTAGATCTCCAGTTTAGCATGGTACTTGTCACATAAATATATGTGGATGAATGAATGTTCAATTACTACTAACTTCATGCTGATTACTTACTCATTAGCACACAGCAGGTTCTGATTAGATGATGGGTCTCCCCAAGAAGTTAGATTTTCTATGAGCCAATCTGACTTAGGGTCAGAATGAAGGAGAGCATCCCATATGGGCAAGCCCAGAGCCAGGTGGGGCCCAGGAGATTGAAGCCATCCTTTTTGAATCTGTCACCTTTCCCACTATTCTGGGAACTGCTCCATGCATTTGAGATAATTATTTGGATATTTGGATCAACAGATGAGAAAAGAAAGTTTACACAACAGGTAATGAATGAAAGAAGTAATTTACTGACCATTTTTGCTAATTTTGCTAATGAACAATGATGATAAAACTGTTTTGAAACAGTTTTGTCTTGCTAGTTAAGGATAAATAAAGGCCTACGTAGATTATATCTGTTTTTTCTATGAATTGCTGTCGATGAGATGATCAGGAGAGATTTGTCAATTGGTGTTCCCAGAATGTTGGATAAGAAGTCTGGAAGTCAGGACTTAGTCAACCTAAACCCACATTCCAATTGACTCTTCTAGGTAGAAAGAGGTATTTTTAGCATTCAATCAATGCAACTGACTCTAGAAAGAGGAGCTTGAAGACTTTTACAACTGGACACCATTTGTCATGGAGACTTTTCCCCAGCCCCAGCCTTGGGGTCAATGTCATATATCACCTTCTAGACTGTAGATTTCTCAAAGTCATTACCCCAAACTAATCATTTTCAAATGGAAGATTTCTCCCTCTGCTTTGTAACACTGGAAATTCTGTGCTTATGCCGGGTGTCCCAACCCTAATTGTTGTCCTGTCACCTCTGAGCTCCCACAGGGCAATCTTATCCACGTGGCAGGTGGGACCCAGGGAGCTCTTCACTTCAGCCAATAAGCCAGTCTGGGATGTTTTCCTCCACCCTTGCTGGAGCTCTGCTGAAAATAGCTGTGGCTCAGCCACTTTGGTGACATTTCTATTACTGTATCTGTGGGAACATATGCCAGGGCTTTCCAGAGAGAGAGAGGGCTAAGAGAAAATATCTTGTGTTCAAAATATAATCCTCTCAATCATATTGGAAGGATTTCCCCAAACAGATGGTCCATTCCTGAGATATTTATGTTCCACTTTCACGTCCCATCCTTGCCACCGTCGAGAAAAGCCTGTCTTGGATCGTGAGTGTGATTTCTCCTCATCACCCTGCTACGTATCTCATCTGAGTCACTTGTATTTTCTATCCTCCATACGAAGCTGTTACTGTACACTTGCTGCCTCTTAAGAGAAACCACAACAATACCACAGCTCAAGTTTGCTGTTTCTCTGGTTGTGAAGCTGCTGTAACGTGAGCTCCGTACGGCTTCTCCCTCTGTTCCGCCACATCCAAACAACAGGCTGACAGTACAAGGGCCCCTCGGACTGGCAAAACCCATTTAGGGATATCAATCTCTTTGGAGCCTTAGATATTAATTAAAATGAGGGAAATTATAAAAGTTAATTATCTTTGGTCACAGATTCGCTAAAAATTATGGTGAAAATGAAGGAAATTAAAGAATTTATTTTAACTAAAAATAACCAAGATCCACAACAAACACTTAAATGCCTTTTCTTTAAGCATTTTTGGCTCCAAGACAGCAAAACAATATTTCCAGAGCCAGAACACTCCCCCAGATATTTAAACTTAATTTTTTGGAAAAAGATTGGGATTTACCACTTTATGAGTAGCATAAAAAGCAAACCTGGAATTGTTAGAATACAAATAAGGTGCAAAGCTCACTGCCAAACTCTACTTTCAGTGCAAAGCATTACAAACTGGATAAAGAGCTGTAGTCTAGCATCCTCAGGATTTACTAAAAGTGAGACACTTTAATGGGCTAAATACTATGAAATTCCTCTAATCCCTAGAGTTTGCTTCACGCCAGGAACGTGTAAGCATTGCTCTTTGTCATGTCCCTGCCTAATGACAACTCGGAGAGGCAGGTTAGATTGCCAATGAGAGTACAAAAAATATATACCCTGGAGAAGCAGGTGATTTAATTTTAGTTTTTGATCAGTGAAAACAGCAGCATCTCAAAGGAGGAACTTTTCACAACTCAGAAATACATGTAAAAATAAACCCTATTTTTAAAAGGTGATGTGGTTTATTAATTGTGCTGTTAACGTTCTCTTGTTCTGCAAAGTGTTCTTATGTCAAATGCCACCCCCACAGCCAAGTGAAAGTAACTGCTGGTGGCAGCCTGTGAGGTCACACAGAATCCCTTTTGAGCAGCAAGCCACGGCTCTTGGTTCCAGTGAGCAAGATACACTGGCTGTCTCTTCCTGCCCAACGTGAATGCCAGTGATCTTTGGAGCAGCCTTTCCTTAACCCTTCAAGTATCTCTGAGGACAGTGCAGGGAACTTGTGATTGACAGAGTCTCTCCTCTGTTCCTGTTATCACAGAAGGACAGGGTGATTGTCATGTTTATTATCCCTCTCTTGGGTCTTAAAAGGAGGCAATTCAAGGAGTTTTTGTTCAGTTGTTTACCAAGTAAGCATCATGTCAGCCTTGCTTCTGACCACATTTTCCCTATAAGTGTGTGCAACGCTCTGATAAAGGCTCCTTTTGGTACTACAAGCCCCTTGAGGGACAGATTTTTCCTCTTGGACTTTATTTTCTCATTGGGGGAATCCCCAGCCCCCCTGTTGGACACTCTAGGCTTTGTGCACCCTCATGGACTCTATTTATTATTTGGCCTGGTTGGCCTAGATAAATGTCCAAGATCTTGGACTCAGCTTGGCTATTTGCTTGGTGCTACTTGCAACTCATCATTCTATGCTGGAACATCACTCGTGTTCAATTATGGCTACCATTTGGGGGAGCAGATCTTACATCATGCACTGTGCTGTGTGCTTTTTGTGTAGCATCATTAATCTTCCAAACAACATTCCAAGCTGCTTATTACCTATCCCTTTGCCACAGAGGGTCCCAGCCCTGCTTCTTGTTTTCTGGCATCTGCTAACTATCTCCCAATTCTCTCTTAGATTTGGTCCTTGTCCTTCCCTCCTAGAAAGCATTGAACTTCAAAGCCTTACATGGAGATTCTAGAAATTTGACCTTTAAAATTCAGCGAGGTGGGAATATTTTTTTCAGAAAAAAAAAATGAAGATTCATTTTCAGATTAACCAATCAAATTCTTTAACTTGAATAATTGATTCATATAAAAATAACTTTGATTATATCAAAATACCTTCCCATTATAGAGACTAAAGACAAGAAAATCAAACCTCTCCTAACTACTATTATAATTTTTGTTTAGATCCTTCCAGATTTTTCCCTATAAATGTAGAATGGAGATTTTAATATTTCAGTAGTATGGCATGCTCTAATGGACTAGAATTATAATTTTTAGATCTTTTCTTGTAAATGTCAAGATTTCAAAGGGAGTCACAAAGGAGAAAGGATCTAAACCTTTGTCTTTGGCTTTCAATTCCTCTGCTCTTTGTACACTTGATCCACATTGTGCAACAATGGGGAAAGCCCAGCAGGAGGCAGACTCTGGTGATGTATGGACTTTACCATTTGAGATCAGGTGCCTTGCACTCTTCTCTATTATCTGGTAGTTTGTTTTTCATTGTAAGAGAAACTCTTCTGATAAGTTTCAAAAAGCTTGCATGTAACTTTCTGAATTTCTGTAAGCTCCAAAGTACAAAATAGAATGGATAGGTTACTTTCTGGAAAGAAAATATGGAATGGATAATAAAATTTAGCTTTTAGCATCAGACTTGTCTTCAAATTCTGGCTTTGTCACCTGGTAGAGGTGTAATCTTGCAAGAGTTACTTTCCTTTTCTGGGCATCATTTCTACTATGTGAAAATGGAGGTAATATGAGGCCATTAAATATGAAATGTCCAACTTCAAATCAAATGTTTAGTTTACTATATCTCAAACAAGAAGCAGTACAGCATGTGCCTAAACTATTGACACAGTTTTGCTATCTTAACAGTAGCTTGTTTATGCCAGAACCAAAGAAGCCTGGAGAAAAAGTGAAAATAAATCGCAAAAAATGTTTTCCACAGCTTGTTGAGAACTGAATATTTTTCCTTGCAAGAAGTACCCAAAGCCTGGAAGAAGTAGTAGGCAGTTGATGCAAGGTCTGGTGAATATGGTGGATGACAGAGAGTTTCCAAGTCCAGCTTCTGCAGTTTGACCAGCATTGTTTGTATGAAATGTGGTCGAGCATTGTCTTGCAAGAGGATTGGCTTGTCTCTATTGACCAGTCTTGGCTGCTTAATTGCAAG